>JXSR01S013754.1:39699-59865 GCA_000969725.1 Ophiothrix spiculata
AAAATAACTTCAACACCGAGTTGAGACCAAACAAAATTTCGCGCTAGATTGCACACGTTATTTAATTGCCACATACATTGGACCAAATGTTTGTTACCCGTTCATAGTTAAAGTTCGATGGCAAATATTTGGTGACGTCACGACCAAATGTTTTGTAGGAAAAATTTTGTTTGGAGGCCGAGTATGAATTGAGCTTTACTCCGACTCAACTTTCCGGATGCAGCATGCATCAATAGTGGTCATTGTTCGTGGTGGCAATAGTCTCAGTATTGTGCTACAGTTGTGACGAACATAAACAAACCAAACTTTCCCCTTTCCATGTGTTGCGTTTGTCCAGGTAAATTGTAATTAACTAGAGCGACTACTTGTATGCCAATTTGTTGATAAAGTATCAGCCATTTTGTATCCATTTGTTCAAATCAAATATCCATTTTCACAATATATATCATCTTTAGGCTGCAATCACATAGAAGTATTATACAGTAAACAGTACATGAAATGTGCTCCCGGGGAGGCACTCATATTTGAAATTATCATGGATTATCCTGATCAGTAAACATATGAGTGCCTCCCCAGTAGCGTATAGCGAATACCGTATACTTCCATGTAAACACAGGCTTACTGTTGAGTTAGTTCACGCAATTGTGCCATTTGGACATTATGTCAGTTTTATTATGGGATGATTCACCAAAGTATTGGAAGTGAGGGAATTTACAAATTTAAAGGTGGTAACGTCGATGTCAATACTATAATTACCACCTGGTTGAAAGAGCTATGTAGGACCAAAAATCAACCAATCACAAACACCCAAAACTCAAGGGTATGTATGATCTGGAATCAAAGACTGTATTATTAGTTGAAGTTACGAAAGGACTCAACACTATTGAAATATTTTAGCAAACAATATGTTCAAACAAGCACCTAGCTGTAGCCAAAATGATTTTTCATGTTGTTTTCTGATTGGACAGAGTTTATTTTCATTTACATTGAAAATTGATACATTTTTCATTTAAACAGCACTCTCATCTCAATGAAAGACAGTTCTTTGAAGATGGTGGCGCATTGCAAGAAAATGACTAGTAAATATAGTGCATTCATTCACCAGGTGAAGGAACTAAACGTATCTTCTTAGATTTAGGATATTCCAGTAAAACAAATGCCAGGAACAAATGTCATTTACATGGCTCATTGTGACAAAAGACTTAATCCTGTGTACAAAATGTCATTAAAAATGTAAAATATCGCTGACATGGCCCATTCTACTGGTTGATATCAATAATTCTGAGTGTTAATATCACTGATGTGGTTTTTTTATAATGAAAAAACATTTCGCGAGTGTAAAATATCACTGAATAGGAAAGAAGAAAGAATTAATTTGTGAGTGTAAAATGACATTGAAATAGCTTATTCTGACAAAATGATTAAATCTAAGTGTAAAATTTCACAGACATGGCCCGTTATGACTAAACAAATAACTCTGGCAGTAAAATGGTTATTTCCGAGCCCAAAATATAATAGAAATGGCCTATTTTTAATGATTGATTCCAAATGTAAAATGTCTGACGAAACAAGTAATTCAGACAGTAAAATGTCACTGACATGGTCCATTTTGACGAAACAAATAATTCTTACAGTAAAATGTCAAGGACTTGGCCCATTCTGACGAAACAGATTCATAGGACAGTAAAATGTCACTGACATGGCCTAATCTGACGAAACAAATAATTCTGACAGTAAAATGTCACTGATATGGCCCGTTATGACGAAACAAATTAATCAGACAGTAAAATGTCACTGACATAGCCCATTATGACAAAACAAATTAATCAGACAGTTAAAATGTCACTTATATTGCCCATTCTAATGAAACAAATTAATCGGACAGTAATGGCACATTCTGAAGAAACAAATAATTCCGACAGTAAAATGTCAACGACATGGCCCATTCTGACGAAACAAATAATTCCGACAGTAAAATGTCACTGATATGGCCCATTCTGACGAAACAAATAATTCTGACAGTAAAATATCACTGACATGGCCCATTCTGACGAAACAAATAATTCCGACAGTAAAATGTCACTGACATGGCCCACTCTGACGAAACAAATAATCCTGACAGTAAAATGTCACTGATATGGCCCATTCTGACGAAACAAATAATTCTTACAGTAAAATGTCAACGACATGGCCCATTCTGACGAAACAAATTAATAGGACAGTAAAATATCACTGATATGGCCCATTCTGAACGAAACAAATAATTCTTACAGTAAAATGTCACTGACATGGTCCATTCTGACGAAACAAATAATTCTGACAGTAAAATGTCACTGACATGGCCCATTATGACAGAAACAAATTAATCGGACAGTAAAATGTCACTGACATGGCCCATACTGACGAAACAAATAATTCTGACAGTAAAATGTCACTGACATAGCCCATTATGACGAAACAAATAATTCTGACAGTAAAATGTCACTGACATGGCCCATTATGACGGAAACAAATTAATCGGACAGTAAAATGTCACTGACATGGCCCATTATGACGAAACAATTAATTCTGACAGTAAAATGTCACTGACATAGCCCATTCTGACGGAAACAAATTAATCGGACAGTAAAATGTCACTGACATGGCCCATACTGACGAAATAAATAATTCTGACAGTAAAATGTCACTGACATAGCCCCATTATGACGAAACAATTAATTCTGACAGTAAAATGTCATTGACATGGCCCATTATGACGAAACAAATAATTCTGACAGTAAAATGTCAACGACATGGCCCATTCTGACAAAACAAATAATCCTGACAGTAAACTGTTACTGACATGGCTCATTATGACGAAACAAATAATCCTGACAGTAAACTGTCACTGACATGGCCCATTATGACGAAACAAATAATTCTGACAGTAAAATGTCACTGACATGGTCCATTCTGACGAAACAATTAATTCTTACAGTAAAATGTCACTGACATGGCCCATTATGACGAAACAAATTAATAGGACAGTAAAATATCACTGATATGGCCCATTCAGAACGAAACAAATAATTCTTACAGTAAAATGTCACTGACATGGTCCATTCTGACGAAACAAATAATTCCGACAGTAAAATGTCACGGACATAGCCCATTCTGACGAAACAAATTAATCGGACAGTAAAATGTCACTGACATAGCCCAATCTGACGAACCAAATAATTCTGACAGTAAAATGTCACCGACATGATTCATTCTGACGAAACAAATAATTTGTACAATAAAATATCACTGGCATAGCCCAATCTGACGAAACAAATAATTCTGACAGTAAAATGTCACTGACATAGCCCATTATGAAGAAACAAATTAATCGGACAGTAAAATGTCAACGACATAGCCCATTCTGATGAAACAAAAAATTCTGACAGTAAAATATCACTGACATGGCCCCTTCTGACGAAACAAATAATTCTGACAGTAAAATGTCAACGACATGGTTCATTCTGACATAACAAATTAATTGGACCGTAAAATGTCAATCACTTGGCCCATTCTGACGAAACAAATAATTCTGACAGTAAAATGTCACCGACATGGTCCATTTTAAAGTAACGTAACAAAATGATTGCTTTTGAATTAAAATGTTACTTACACAAGACTGCAAGACTAATAATGTTAAGTTGACATGACCAACTCTGACAAGAATTCAAAGGGTAAAATGGTCATTGAATTTACAAGTCTGTTCTTGAGAACACCAGATTGTTTCCAAATAGTGACCTCTGGTCAAAGTTTATAGGTAAATTATACATATGGTGGCATTTCATGAGGTGGGTCAAAAATGAGTTACATGGTCAAAATGGTTAAAAAATCTACTTTTTGAAATGATGTTAATATTATTGATCTCTTTCAATTCAAGTAACTTTTTTTGCCAAATATCCCTTTTGTTTTGGCAAGATGATCTAATTAATGGTTAATTACTCAATAGACGGCAATGCAAACTGTAATTTTGAAACACGTTTTTCTTAAAATGTCCTGTTTTTACTAAAACAAGTCATAAATTGGAATGATTAATGGTAAACAGTTCATTTTTTCAGGATATGTTCTAAACACTTTGATAGTTACTTTGATGCATTAAACTTGAAACAGAACCCTTAGGGTCTTGGTGTTAATGACCTTCAATTAATTAGAGGGGGCTATACAAGGGGAGAAAAATAGTGATGTTTCAAAATCATTCTGTCCAACTTTTATTTGATGCAGCTTGATCCCCTGAACATTTTGACACCAAATTTGTCAAAATCGGACAAAAAATGAGAAGGTACTGCCCAAAAAACTGATTTGAGGGGGTGGATGGGTCTGAAGAGGGTCTAAAATGATAAATTTGCCAATTACTGTAATTATATACCAAATTTTTGCCATGTTGGTGACTATTTATATGTATTTGAGGTCACAGAATCTATTTGTATATGTTCCAGCAGTGTCAAACCTTCCGAAATGGTGATTTCCTCAATTTGGCTATCTACCGCATCCTTAGGCACCGCATCCTTAGGCACCACCACCCTTGTTCTGTCAAGTTCAAACCATTGTTTCTCTTAAATTATGTAACCCATGAAAACCAAATTAATACCACAAATAGCAGAAAGTGTAAGCTTTTAAATGAGACATTAAACAAGTCCATAGGCCAAGGAATAGTGAATATACATCAAATTAAGTTCGAGAACCCATGAAAAAATGTAACAACACCACCTTTTTAGCATACCCACCTAATGACATGCCACCATATGTGATTGTTGAATCTTGACACCCGCACTTCACATCAGTGCTTAAAACAACCAGTGTTCCTGCCCAAGCCATATGGCTCACCATTGGACAAACTGGTGCATCAAATTTCTGAAAATTTGTCGGAACGATTTTTTCTTGCTTTATTTGGCCAATTTTCAGACTCCGTTTGTGATACTGGCAGCAGAAAACTTCAACTTTGTCAAAATTGGTGGAATTAGCACAAGCTCAAAAACCTTTTTTTTAAGTCTTCATCTATTACTCAACTTATTCACTCTGGTCTGCTCACAATGGCTCGCAAAAGCGAGACTGATTGCACAGTATTACTTTCCACCGTAATTATAAAAATATGGGTCAAAACTAAGTCGGCCTTCAAACAATTTTCGCTACCAAACATTCGGTCTTGAAGTCAAACAGACAATTGACTCCAAATAAAATAATTTCAACACCGAGTTGAGACCAAATAAAATTTTGCAGTAAATTGAACATATGTTGAATTGCCATATACATTGCCTCAAATTTTGTTACCGGTTTATACTTTAAATTGGATCGCAAATATGTGGTGACTTCACAACCAAATGTTTGGTTGCGAAAATTTTGTTTGAAGGCCGACTATGTTTTGACCCTATCTGTAAATAATGTGAAGAAAGTCAGAACTCTTCCTGCAACAGCCTGATGCAGTGAGGTATCTAGTGCCATCATCAATTTTGGCAAAAAGAATAATCTTGTCGATCTACAGCATAAGTGAAAACCCTGCAACGCTCTGTTTGGACGGCAAGCCGTTCAGAGAGTCTTTTGTGAAAAAGTAATTCCGGAGTGAAAGAGTTAAGATTATAAGCTTACCGGTAAGTATAACATCTACTAGCTTGTTCTTAGACTTCTTGGCAGCCTTTGAGGACGGCACATCTTCAGTCTGCTTCAAGGATTTGTCTGGATTAGCATCTAGTTTAGGTCTAGCACCTGTGCTGTCAGTTTGTTGTGTTTTTTCTGTAAAAAGAAAGTTGTTCAAGACTGAAACCTGGCTGGATGTCAAGAAATCCTTGCCCCGTGAACATATTGTGGTGAATATGGCAAGTGTAGTGGGAGAGTATTATTCTATAAGTGATTGCCATCTTAAATGGGAAATTCATTTTACGCTACAGGTGAAAATATATGTCAAGGTCTTAATTTGCAGAAATTGATTTTTGACAGATTCACAATTCTTATGGTTACTTCAAAAACTTCAGCAAAAGTTCATTTCATAAAATGATCAGAAATATGAAATTTATCGGTCATAAGTTTTTCCTGTATACACTACCTAAAAATTAATCACATAATTATATAGGCTTCCTCGTCAAATTTCGTTTTGAAAAATGTCTAACTTTTACTAACTACGTCAAAATCACGTCGACTCGGTCAAAATATATGCCGTTTTCATGTTTTCAAGTGTAAATGCATGTCTCATTGAAAATATTAAAAAAATTATTATCCCAGCATTTTTATTTTTAACAGTCACATGTTTATAAATCATTACTTTATTACACTTTTGCATTTAATCCTTTGCGCACCTCAACCACCATCGAGATTCTAATGATGTGCAATGTAGTATTGTTTTGATATAGTGTTATAAGCTCATTTTGTGCAGCCGCGGATCCAGAGGGTGGGCAGAAGGGGCGGGCGCCCCCCGTAAAATTGGCAAAATCTGTAAATATCAGCCTAATTGGGTCAATTTTTTGTTATAAAAGCTGAAAAAATCAGATCCTAGATCTGTACATATTTTTAATCATGTTTTTACTTTAAGTATGTTTGTATTATCCCGATAATGTTTTTATATGCAGGGCCCTGAGGAATAACAGTGTTAAGGTTAACACCTTTAATACCCTGTTGAAAGATAAAAAAAATAATAATAATCGTGTTCCCTAATTGCATTTTCAAGTATAACTTCATTACAAATCAACTTACTTGTTATTTTGGAAATTTTCTTTGGTGGTGATAATTTCTCTTTCTTCACTTGTACAGTACGTAGCATCAAGAAGTCATCCAATGGGTTGGCCGTCTCCTTCTTCTTCTCCTTGATTACAACCGTATTACTGCTTCCATCCAATCTCTCCTTTGGTTTCTCCTTAGTCATCAGGGATTCCATCTTTTCTTTGATCTTCTCCTTGAGTGTATCTATGCTACCATCTGATGACTCTGGGCAGTCTCCCAACATGGCTGAATCTTTCTCAGCAGCATGTGAACTCTCACTGCTGATTTCAGCAGCAAGTGATTTGTCATTTTTTGTCTGTACAAAATCTTCATCTGGTTCAGATGATGTGTTCTGGGTTGGATTTTCATTGCCAAGCCTCTGCTGATGACCTTCGTCTGTTGATGGTTGTTTTTCTGCATCATCTTTCTTGCCTCTTTTACTGTTCTCAGATGATTTTTCTTCTGCAGAATGAAACAAAAAGATCCTAAAGCTGAGGATTCAATTAAATCTGAACCTTCACCTAATTCAAACCCTTATCTTTAACTCTTTCATTCCAGAATAAAATTTTCACCATCCGTCCTATTTCACAGGAATGCCGCTCTGAGCGGCTCACAGAGACCTAACTTTATGATAGAATAAAATAATTGTAATCCGCCAGGGTTGTTCTCTTTGCTAATAAAAATGATATGGCACCAGATAGCTCTTTGTTTCAACTGCTTGCTGGCAAATTTTTGATCAATTTGGGCCTGTAGTTTTTATTTTAGAGCTATTTGAAAAAATTGTGTCAAAATAGAAATTCCGGCAAATTGTGCACGCTTTTGCAAGCCGCTGTGAGCGGCTTGCCGGAGTGAAAGAGTTTAAGGAGCATTAGTCAAATTTCAGAATTTTATTTGCATTTAATTTATGCTCTTTATGTTTTGTAATAACCATCAAGTACCAAATATTGAGAAAGTTTAGAGCAAATCTTAAGAAACATCAAAATGTATAACTTTATTTTGCATAATTATCTTGGGTATGTTGATATTCTCTTCCAGTGTGTATTGATGCAATAAGTCAGGAAACAGGCTAAGTTTCATTGGTAAAACATCACTGTTACCTAGTAGATTTCAGATAAATCAACAATAATTTCAATTTCTGTTAAATCTACTAATAAAGTCAATTTTAGGATTTCAACTGTAGGTGCAGTATTAATAATCCCTATGCATCATGGCAGCATTAAAGTCTAATAAACTTGTAAGTTCAATTATACAAATGATTATAAACTTCATTAATATATTTAAGACAGTTGATTGGTTTAGACACAATCACATGATTTCAAATAGTTTGAACACTTTCCTCCAAAGACCTGAATAATACATACATTTCCAGATGATCCATATAAAGTTTTTCAAAAAATGCCCTATGACATGTATAAAGTTCTCCAAATTTCCCCGATGAAATGTGAATGATAAAACTAACTTGAGTGCATCGAATACCATACACACAAATGGACTTCTTTTGCGAATGAAACACGTACAAGCTTATTTCGCAGATTTTTCTAACCCCCAACACAGGTGTTTGTGGTTAACATATAGTATCAAGTATCAACTTTATTTCCATTAAAAAACACACAAGAGTACATCAAAACACATTAAATAAAAACAAAACTAATGTAGGCTGGAAGGCCAGAAAGGCCCGTAAAAAGTCTGCCCCTATGAAACAGAAATTGACTTCACATGAAAAAGACTACTAACAAGACAGGATAGGCTCAAAAATCGAGAAAGAAAAAAAGAGAAAATGAAATAAATTCAGAAAATTTCTTTTACCATGTAAAACTATGAGTACTGTTGAATTAGGGATCGTTTAAGTGTATTTCTAAAATGCTTGACATTTTGTGATTCGTTTAAAGATTTTGGGAGCGAGTATGGGGCTGCTAGAACGAATTCCTTGATCTGAGAAAGATTTTTGTTGTTTGTTATATTAAGGTCATTGACATGTCTTGTTGGGTAGTCGTGAATATCGGAGCGTTTTGTGAAATAATTCTTGAAGGCGTCAAGAAGCTCATTAACAGAATATTTGTACATGAACAGTCCTAGTTCATATTGTTAATTGTGAGAACATTATTTTCAGCAAATAATGGTCCAGATTGTTAGCTTGAGTTTTGATAGGATCAATTATACTTTGTTTCTGCACTATAATCAATTTAGTCAGGCCAATAGCTTTAACCTTAGCAAGCAAGTATATATTGCATACTAACCTGTATCTTCATAATGCAGTTTTTCATCTGAATTATCTGAAAATAAAGTAATCAATAATAAATATAGAAATAAATCGATGACCATGACTTGCAACAAGTTGGTTCAACTAAGCACTCCAGTGGCGTAGCCATTATAGGGAAAGTGGGGCTGGCCCCTGATAAAAAAAATGAGCAGAATATTGGAAAATCCAGCAGGAAAATTGAAAAGGACAAGAAAAACAAGAGAGCCGTGAGACAAGAAACAGTGGGAAACACAAATATTTATGGGAAATGATGTGTAAAAATTTGTAGAGAATCGTTGAAACTTATTTTTGCTTGTCAAAATTTATTTTGGATTTACAAAAATGGATTTTTCCTGAGAAAAATGGGAAAAAATGTAATTGCCACCCCTCCCAAAAAGGTCTGGCCCTGCCCCTGCATCAATCTATCATTTAACAATTCATGTGCCACAAATACTAAAATCGTGATGTGTGCTTGAGTTACACTGTTGAAATGCACTTAATATGATAAAGTTGTACTCTGTTCAGTTGCGCACCCACTTTTTTTTATCAATCTATGATAGCAATGGGCCTTAACTCTGTCTTGTTAAAAGAAGTTTCAACAACTCACTGTATACAGGAGCGAATGTAGTATGCATAAGACGACACAACATTTGAAAACATCACAGCAACAAATATTCAAAAAGTAGCATTTTGCTTCATATTGTGCTAAATATATCTGTTAAACTGAAACAATTAAAATTTAATTTCTTTGTATACATTCCCAGAAAAATGTTTGTTGTTGAAAGGTATTCAAACACTACAATGTTGTACATCAAAAGTTAACAACTCTGCATCAAATGTGTCCGCGTGTTTTTATCACGCTGGGTGAGTACACCCTCGTGTGGTAAAAATATGCAGATGCATGCATGCATCATTGTTGATTTGTGATGAACAACTCTGTAGCATGTTTGAATACCTAAATGCATTGATAAGATTATAAAAATTCATCTCATGTCATATCATCATGGTCATGACATGCCACATCACAATTCAAACGATCAGTCACTACTTATGTAAGGCATATCAAGTCACTTGAAAACCTTTGAGCTGGACCTGAAATCAAACTAACATATGCCACACAGCGCTCACATAGACAAATCCAAACGGCATTCATAAAAAGAATAAATGTCGGTACTTATATAGCATTTTCCAGTATTGATCAAAGCGCTTTACATTTATTCCGTTACCAATAGATGAGTTGACATAGGACGTCATGCCCTGCAGTGTGCGCGGTCATATCCATTGTTCCTTGCCCGGCACTATGCGTGCGCAGAAGGTTTTATTAAGGACACATGCTTTCAAAATTCATGCCAAATTAAGAAGGGGCTATTGAAATGTGCAGCAATCACTTGTTGTTCCCTCATGCATATCTGTGGACCAGCTCTTTACCCGTGTTTATATACATTAGTGTCAACTCATCTATAGAATATTACCAACTTACGCGGCTGCCTTACAATCAAGGCGCCTATTGAGTATATTCCTAGTAACTACCCATGATAACGCTTGGGTCGGCGAAGCAATTAGGATTAAATGTCTTGCCCAAGGACATAACCCATTGGCCGTAGCTGGGCTCAAACTCACGACCTACAGCTGATACGGAGTCCTGCTCTGCTCAATAGACCACATGAGCTCATACACAGACAGAGGGTTATCAAACCTACCCCAAGTGATAAATGGCTCAAGGTCCATCTTCCTCTGATCTTCCTTTAAAGCCTTCTCCTCATTCTGAGCTGTCTCTTCCATCCCACCCTGGCTCACATATCTTTCAGTACATCCAGACACCTTCGTCATCTGACTCATTGATGCTTCAACAGAATTCCAATGTAGCTCTGAACTCACTGTAGCTTTGAGTGATTTCAACTCCATTGACTCTATGGCTTTCACTTGGTGTGGAGCAGGTGATTCTTGATCTTTGACAGTATCAGCTTGAGCCTCTGAAACAAGATAACATGACATGCAGTTCCTGATGGCATTTTTGACACGGCATTGTTAGTTGAACAAAACTAAAGTTTTCCTTTTTTTTACAAAATATACCTTAGTATTCCTCTCTAAATTTTAATAAAAAAAACTTGAAAATGGCTTCTCCAGTATGATTCATGTCAAAAAGACATATTGTTTCGTTGATCAGCTTTATGGACTATTCCTTTAATTTGCATATTTTTGGTGCTGATATTATTTTTGTTGACGGATATCGGCACTCACAACGAGGCCAAGTAGGGTGTCATGTGATGCATTGTGACTAATTCTGTAAGTATCTGCATGAAAATATCCATGCCAACTCAGAGACAAAAGAACACTAGGATTGGTCTATTTGATTAAAAAAAGTTTCAAATTCTGGAACAAATCATTGCTGCTCATTCTTGTTAACAAACTTTACTACTGTAATCAAGATAATAAAATCTAGTTGTCTCCATCATGGCAAAATTAGGATTACTGTATAAGTTGTATTTTTCACGCTACATATATTTTTGCACATTTCACGAGCACACAAATTAAAACGCGCGAAATGATTTTAAATTGGTCGTGCGCAAAAAATTATTGTGAGTGTAAATATTCATGTTTACAGTACTTGTTTGCATGTTTAGTGCTACTTTAGTGTAACTTGGATAAACCACAGGAAAGAAATCCTTACCTGGTAGTAATAGTGAAGGGAACTTGACAAACTGCTTCTCTTTCTTCCATACAGCCTTACTCATCCTGTGCTCCTCATCAGGAGGAATAATCCACCTGCAAGTTGATAATGAATAAAGTGACAGTCAGAATGAGTGAGCATCATCTGTGTAGCCATAATCAGCCATTTGACCCCTAGGGTGCAGAATTAATTGACTCTATTAACCCTAACCTTCTACCTACCTATGTTCTCAGCCTATCTCCTAGAAATTAAGGGTGTCAAAAATCCACCAGGGCTCGAACCAGAGACCTCTCGCATTCCAATCCCATGTCCACCTATACCATGTCATCTGGGGAGGGACTGTCTAGGCAGCATATAAGTTTTGAGTTTGTTGATTTTCTCTTGAAACCTTTTGTAACCTTTGGGAGCTTTAGGGTTAGTTGAAACAAGCTGATTTTGCAGGTTTGGTTCAAACCAGGGGTGCGTAAGTTTACTCTTCACCTCCCTAGCTATAGTTATCATATTATTACCCATGAATGGCTTGGGAAAAATTATATTTCTGTGTCATAATTGTATGCTTTGTGTATAGGCCCTAAACAACCAATTTTTTTCAAAACTGTAACAATTAACTACCCATTTTCAAAAAAATATGTTCTTTGTATGCTCAAATATACTTTTGTTGCCTTTTGTGGTAGAATTTTGATTCTCTAAGTATTTATGTGCCAAATATGTGGGGCACAGAATATTCCTTTACTCTTTGCAAGGATGTTTTTGGTTGAATGGTAATCAATGAGAAAACCATATTTACTTTTAACCCGTTTCTGTACAAACCATAGATGGGAGATAACGGCCTTCCTACACCGGTCTGTGGAATGGCGTTGTCAGCCATGGGGCTCAAATTGTGCCACTCAAGATAAGCCGATCAAATTTCAACCGGCCACAAGCGGGCTCTTATATTTGTCATGGTGCGTCTTCTTAGACCTCATCAATGGTTCATCATTTAGGTGTGCCTTGATTTAACAACACAAGTATACTCACAAAATGTGCGAAAACAAGATAGACACAAAAGGTTTTGATGTGCTAGTTATACAAGTTGCGACACAACTTTGAGACAAACCCAAACACCCAAAATTTAGTCTCCATACTGGAATAAAAATTGGGCAGATCTGTCATCTCCTCTCTAAATCTATGGTATAAACAGATGCTTTCCAATATTGCTTCATTTTTGCATAAACTTAACAGCCCCGTGTAAAACAAATGAATGAGAAGTGATATCTTTAAACCATGCTTATTTGATATCTTGATTATACTGCTCTTCTTCTTTTTTGTCCAGTGCCATAGTTTCTGTGTTCCCCTACCATCATTTGTTCATAACTTTCACTTGATTTCTACATTATACAGCTCTTTTCTTCACTCAGTTCCATAATTCCCATAACATTTGCTACATCATTGCGATTTACTGATTACCAATGACCTGTACTACAACAGATTCCACCCTCCGTATTGGTCTCCATGATACTCACTGAATTTCTTTGTGATACAGTTCTTTTTCTTTGTCCAGTTCCATAGTTTCCATGGCACTTGCCACACCCATGTCCTCCTGTATGGCCCCATTCTCCTCCACAATAACGGACTCAGAAAGAAACGTTTCGGTCACCTTCTTTCTTTCTCTTAATCCTGAGTAATGAAAAGAAAAAAATGTGGTGCAAAGATATAGGAGTTAACAATAATATGTATTTGATCAGGTTATTGCAATTAAATGTCATATTTACACTTTTTTCACAAAACAAATTTCACTATATCTTAAAAATTGAACACGTTTCAATCTTAAAATTCACACGAACAATGAGAAAGAATGACATACATTTTGGTACTTAAATCTAACAAAGTATGAATTAAAATTGTAGCAATCGAATTGAGCTCTGGGTGCCACCTCTAGGGGGCCAAATAATTTGTTGCTACATATTTGATATTTTGCTCACACTGACAAGTTTTACCTGAAAGCATTGAAAGAGGGTTTTTTTCTCATATGGGCAAGACTCAAATTTTCTCCTGGTCCTAGAAATTCAACCTTGGGCATGATTTTTGACTTTGCTCAGCTTTAATGGCCCGTATCTTATAATTTACTATGCCGACCTTACTTTTCGATATGACGGGTCACAATTTAATCACCAGGCTTCCATACCTTCAGAGTTGAGTTGCCACAATGGTTCTCTTGCTGCAACATCAGTTTCAAATTCCTCTATACTGTTGTGATCCGTCACCACTGGAGGGTTGAGAAAATCAGTCACTGCAGAGTTGGTTGGATCTTTATGGAAAATTATTGGGGAAGAGGACAACATTTGTAAGAAACACAATTGTTTCTTTTTATTACTACATTAATGAAAGGTAAGCTGGCATTGAACCAAAACTTTATAGTTCTCAGAAAATGTGATTATAGTAAAATTGTTACTTTTGTTACAAGCTAAATAAATCACAAATCAAACTCTCAACAATAAACGTCCAAACATATTCCTCGTCATATCTGAAATACTAGAATTGAGGTCAATACATTTTCAAGACCTAAAAAAACAAAAACACTTTGTATAAAGTCTGCTCTTATGCATCTGCAATTGCAAGTTTTACATTGATTTCCATTTTCAGAAGAGGCACGGTTCTTCATTGTTGGTCATTTTCTATGATTTATAATTTCTTTTTTTTTCATTTTTGAAGGAGTCTGGGATTAAGCCAAATGTTTTGTTTCAAATGATTACTCCAATATAACAAAATATTTTGGGCATAACTACAGCCAGTGTGCATAGATTATGCTATATTGACTCCTCTTATTTTTTAATCAACTTATTAAGTGGAACGGATGACCCATAGACTAAATGGGTCCTCAAGGATCTATTCAAATAAACGCATTGTCACAATTAACAAAAACTGTATTTAAAAAAGTTTTAAAATCTGTAATTCAGCGGTGGGCAACCTTTTTACCTCTGCGGGCCAAAAAAGAGATGAGAATTTTTTCGTGAGCCGATCCAAAAATCTAGGCCTAAAAGAGCTCAAAATTTATATTGAAATTTAGAATTAAAGCTTATTTATTATGCTTTATAGGCCTTATGTCACTATTTTAAAGGTGATAGTAATGAAATAATACGTGAAAAAATACCTTAGCCAAGATTCAGGTGAGCTCAAGCTAGACCTTTAGACTAATTGGTTTATTCCCCATTTGTATAGGGGTGGGGGACTCTAATATGATAGCTGATATCTGTCTTCTTAATTACCCCCTTTTAAATCACGTATCAAATGACCTCCTTTTTTGTCGCAATGATGTTCTTTTTCTTACATTGTAACATAAAATGTGTAAGTTTTGTCAATTTACACGGGATATTAAAGCTTGTTAACAAATTTGTAATAAAAATGTCCAGAAAAACTCATTTTTTTCCCTCTTTGCTCTGGGAAACAAGATTCTTGTGACAAGCAAAATGAATAGTACAAAATATACTTTTTTTCTCTGGGGGCCTGGTGGGCCGCACAAAAAAGGTAAGCAGGACACATGCGGCCCACGGGCTGTAGGTTGCCACCGCTCTAATTGATAAAACATTTGTACACTAATTTACCATTAATTTCTTCACACTGGAGAAGGTCACATGGCATTGGATTTCCTACTGTTTCCCTGATGATTTCTGGCTCTTCCAAGAGAGATACATCTTCAGTTGGCTTTAAATTCTAAAACATAAATAAAAATGAAAAACACTAAATGCAATTCCTTAATAATAGTTATACACAAATCAATTCTATGCAACATCTAACTCAGAAAGTGATCACCTCTGAAGCCTTAAATCTGCAGAATTTGCTTTCAACACAAGCTCAGCTGCGCTTAGCATAAATATGACACTTCATGGTCAGAAATTTCCCACACCATACCTCTGCTTCACCCAGTAACTTGCCATGTGAGTGCAAGAACGTCGTATCTTCACATATTAAAAACTTCTAGCCTGAAATGAGCAATAAAGATTTCAGCACTGCTCCATAATATACTGCACAAGCGAAATGAACCCAATAAGGGAATGTGAATCAAATCAGCAATACAAATTAATGAAAAATGTCGTACACTCAGATTTGAAAATAGCAAGATCATGGCAGTCCTTAACATTAGGAGGAATTCCATTCCATAGTCTTGGAAGTGACACAAAAAGAGAATTGAAAAACAAAGAACTTCTGGCTGTTACATGCAACAACCTAGAGTTGTTAATCCTACTGATTTGTACCATTTGATCAAATGATGCGGATAACAACCTTTACCAAACAGGAATACAAAATAAGTCTTCTGAATATATTCACCTAGTATTCAGAATACACAATAAGTAGTATTTTAGTGGTTGAATGTATTCCTCCATTTTGAATACTAAAAATCTCATGATCATGACCACTAAAATCAATTTTAGTATTCAAACTGTTGTGACTGCAATACTAAAATCCATTGAAGAGAATCTTAGTATTCGCTTGTTAGTATTCTGAAATTACTAGTATTCAAAATCAGTTGGTTAATTGGAGTAGATTATTAGTATTCTGAGGATCATTTGCATGATTGAAGAGAATCTTAGTCTTTGATTAGTATTCTGAAATTGCTAGTATTCCAAAGGTTAAAGGTCAAAGGTCAATTAATTCTACAAATTTCAAATGTGATTGTTTGCTGGCTTGTGCTCACAGATTTTCAATGGTTTGGGCATTTAGAGGTATGTATTTTTTGTAGTACTAGGGTCTATATATGTTACTGATCACTTGGGAATAATTATATGTTATTGGATGAATTCAGCTTTGACAGTTTTGTAATATATCAATGTGTAAATGAAGTTAAGCTTACATGTCTGACACACATTGTGGCTATATATGTATGGATACTAATTGGAATACTAATTTAAAGCTAGTGTTACTCTACTAATTTGCATACTAGTATTTGGAATACTTGTTTGGATTCCTCATTTAAATATTTCGGCCTATAGGAATACTAAGCAATATCCCAGGAATACTAACAAGTGGTTTGAATACTATTATGTAAATTTTAGCTGACAGCAATACTAATATGTGGTTCGAATACCAATTGTGTACCTAGTATTTGTCTTCTAATTTGCATACTAATGGTTCGAATACTTATTTGTGGTTCCTCATTTAAATATTTCGGCCTATAGGAATACATAGCACATGGCTCAAGAATACTAACAAGTGGTTTGAATACATACAATAGTGGTTTGAATACAATTCTGTGTATTAAACCACTAATGTTCATGTAGAATTAAGTGGTTGGTTGTATTCAGGTACATGTTTTCGAATACTTATTGAGAATAAAATAGGAATACATTCGCATTTGGTAAGGGAAACCATTCATTAATGTGAACCAAAACACAAGTCTATGGAATTTACAAGAATCCTCAAATTTCATCAAACTGAGTTTGATTAGCCTTTCTTCATAACTAGGCCTACATTCAACATCAATTGATCTCTTATACAATACTACCCGAGTGATTTTCCTTTGAACCCTGTCCAACCTGTCAATGTGATTTCCCGGAAATGGAGCCCAAATGATGTGATAAACAAGAGACTTGAAGAGATTAAGAAGTGCAGCAGAAGATATGTTTTTGGTACACCTAATGATGTAACCAGACAACTTAGAGACTGTATTTGTGACACTGTTTGATGTGAGTTTCAAAAGAAAGATCCTTACTGAAAGTATAACATCCATTAATTTAAAATCGCTAACTTCATCAAGAGTTGCATCACCCATTGAATAAGAATTACAGAATTTTGGAGAGTCGGATGTATAACAGAACATTTAGAAAGATTAAGTGGGAGCCTATTGGCCACAGACCACTCGAACACATTTATAATATATATATTTTGCTGAAGAATATCATGATCATTGCTACTAAGAATCGGACGTAGTATGGAATGATCATCAGCATATTTAAACAGAGGAGAAGAGACCACACTATTAAAGACAGGGTAATTTTGAGTGATTTTCACATTCTTGTGACTAGGTGTTAAATACATACCATGTGAACAAAAAAAAATTGTGCACGGATTAAAACTGATCTTGACCTTGATAAAAGCACCAAATCATAAATGTCTGTTATTGTAGTAAAGTAAATTTAATGAGCTTTTGAATGCAGAAAAAATGATGGAAATCGGATGAAAAATAAAAAAGATATGACTAATTTTGAAATAAAGTACAAAATTACCTTTCTTTTGCTTTTTGTTTGACAACAATCGGAGCTTCCATTCAAAAGTTATGGTCAAAATGTAACTTCACGAGCAAAATTTATTGTTTTATTTCTAATGTATTTTATTGTTTTTTCACGCTGCGATATTTAACTTTTTCGGCTTTAAAATTCTATATCTCTAAAAATAATTATGCTGTTGATCTCTATGTTTCAAAATTATTAGTAATAGTCACTTTCTAATTATCTAATATATAATTAGAGCAATACAGTGTTTCTAAAATAAACAAAAACCTAAAAAACAGTGTTTCTAGACAAAATTGCCGATATCTCAAAAGTGAATTTTGGCGACGTGTCACAACCATTCCTAATCTAAAACGTAAATTGAACACCAAAGTGTTTAAATTAGAGACTGAACTGTAAAGTCTCAAATATAACCTCTTGTTTTTTAATATTCCTGTACATTCTCCTACTGAGAATGGGCTATTCCAGAAATTAACTGTACACCCCCTAAAGAAGGCATCCATATTTTTTCTGGAAAAATTGGGAATTCCAGGTTTGATATTTTCATGCCTTCTTTAGGGGTATTTTCCATCTTAAGACAGAAAATTTGGAATTCCAGTGACTTCTTTACCCATTTGATCAAAAACATGTGAATATTTTGGGAATATGCACTAAATTGGCAAAAATATTTCGGAATACCCATGCCTTCTTTACCATCATGGAGGGAAAACGTTGATTTATTTTGGGATTTCCCACTGAGAAATTAATGCAACATATTTGGGAATCCCATGCCTTCTTTAGGGGGTGTACCATTAATTTCTGGAATAGCCCAATACTGAAGAAGTTCTTTGCAGTCATTTGGATAATAAGTTGAACTTTCCTGCATATTGTAAAATGTGTCTCATTTGCTTAAAACGCTCTATATGCCTTAGAAATGTGGATGAAAAATAGGTTTTTTATCACTTCAACTTGCTGCCGTTATAAAACCACGTGTATAGGTTTTAAGAAACCCTTTTCAGATTGGCTATAATATATTCTTTTTATACATACCCGATCTGAGTATGTCTGAGCTATAATTTCTATGGCAATTGGAAAAACACAACCCTTTGGACTTGCATTAATTATTGTTTAAATAATTGGCATATTTTCTTGTTCAAGCAATGGTTAAAACTTGTATTTTTTTGATCATAGCATTCTTGGTATTTTTGTCTTATCATTGATTTAGAGCAAGATTTTATGGTCAATTTCTTTTTTTTTCTTTTGTGATCTTTTACTGTCATACTTAAATTTGAAATTTGTTGACTTTCAATTATTAATTCATTATTTTATATATTCCTTTTTGACATTGTTCTGCCATTGTATCTTTTGACGCTTGGCCTGATTTTTTGCTTGATCAGTCCATTTTGTATTATCCATGCTTTCGGATTCAGACCCGGTGATCAACAGATCAAATATAATTTAAAATTTTCTATTTTTAAATCCTGCCTATTTTCATTTCACTGTCTGCTCTGACATGATTTATGACTTCATTATTGTTTGTGTTATTTCCAGCTATTTCCTATGTATTGATCATGTGTGTCTTTAACATTTTGCAACTTTTCAATTTCAATCATTTTCCTGCTTTATAAAATCATTGATTTTGACCTTTTCCGCTTTCAAAGAATGATGGATTGATTGCTGGCCGGGAACTGTTTCTGTAACTCAATGCATTATTATTTATCCTATTTATTATTATTCATTTACTATCTATTATTTGTTTCATCCGCTTCTTTTTTTTTTATTTCACTGTCTCCTCTGACATGATTTTGTTTATTTATTTGTTAAGGTAATTTTGATTTAGATTTCGCTCGTTTGCACCATTTTTTTCTGGTTTTCAGATCTCAATTTGCCATGTTAACTGATGTTTTCTGCTTGTTTACACTTCTTGTATTTTTGTTGTACATTACCGATTGAATTGAAACAATCGGTATCTTGACCCTTTCTATCGGATAGAACACCTGAGCATTTCCAAAGGAGCTAACGAGTGAAAGCTCAGGCGTTCTTATTCGTATACATTAATTCAGTATGGGCTATATACACCTATATTTCAAATTATTCAGGACCGAAAGGGTTAACTTCATTGACCAAAAAAGGCATTGTTTACATACTTTCTGACTGTACTTAAATCTAAGAAAATTACACACAACAATTGTCAGGTTTTTTCTGGCACACCATGTACTCTCATTGGTGTGATAGATTATCATGCCATGCAACTATTCTTCCCGGGGAGGGTACTCACATATGGAAGTGACGTACGAGTGCCACCAAGCACCTCAGAAGTAGGGGTCTTTCGCTGACAAATTTGGTAAAAA
>JXSR01S013755.1:28833-54923 GCA_000969725.1 Ophiothrix spiculata
TAAAGCTATAAGAATAACGAAATTTCCAACACAATTTATGTGGTCCAGCTTAAGAAAATGCTAATCACGGCTACTTCATATATCAAAATAAGAATAACGATATTTCCAACCCAATTTATGTGGTCCAGCTTAAGAAAATGTTTATCACGGTTACTTTATATATCAAAATCCACCAAGGTTATTACCTTTTCACAAAATCCCCTTCTATAGTGAACAATGTCCTAAAGATTCCAGTTAGTCCAAATCAAATTTATGTAGGTGACAATCAGCTCCCCTCCCCTCCACCCAGGCCCAGGGCTAGCAATGATAGAATCTATGTGAATGATAATAAGTTAACAAGAAAGTAAGAAAGGTCGTATATAAGGTAAATACCAAACAGGTGCAAATGTATAATTCTGAACAGTATAGCTTATTTTGTGTGTAACAGGCTATATAAAACTCAACTGTGTCTTTTTTTAAAAAAATGCAAAAGTTGCAGAAATGTGTCTTATTTTTTATGTGTCAAATATAAATTAATTCTGCAAGTATTGTCACATACGTTTCATATTAAACTGGTAAAAAAATATAATGTACACGATCTATTAAAAATTGATTGGAGTGTTTGTGTCATATATTACATGGAGCTTCACACATCCATGGAAACATATTTACATATTTTTACATATTTTATATTCAATAGGGGCCCCTGAAGGAGAAGTTCAAAATTGGTGATTTCCTTAATCGAGATCATCACTATTAAACCAAGGCTTCTTGCCTCACCCTTATCTATATAGTTCAAGTTCGGCCCCCGAGAATTAGACAATTCATAAATTCCAAAATTAGTTTGTGCCAACCGTGTATGTCCCTTAAAACCAAAAATCAAGTTTCTTACAGATTCTTGAAAAAATACTGTGACATAAATTTAGGTAATGGCGTCTGTGGTTAAAAATACACATCTGTAAATTGGACAAACTAGTAACAAGAATTAAAAACTATGTTGGGTTCATGGGTTTGGAAATGTGTACTTACAGGTGTACAAAATGGATTAGTAAAGTATCGGTTTTTTTCTATATATTTTGCTCAATCCAATGATTTGGAACATGTTCTCATCTAAATTTCAAATTAGATTACCATGAACATTGACTAGTGACTGGGATGTGAAAAGGTGATTTTTTTTGTGGACAAGATAAAAAAGAGATGATTTCTTGCCATGAGGTGGATAGAAAATTTACACCAATGATAAATTCTGAAAGAAAATGACTATAAAAATGACGAAGTATATCTAGGCCTTAAGCCTTTGTTCGCGTTCCAGGGCGCCGGGGCGCTCAAGATGGCAATTAGTAAACATGCTCATTGTAAAAAACGGCGTAAAAGGATCTGATTTTAGCCATCCATCAGCGTCGCAGGCTCCGACTCGCAGCATTTGGATTCTTGAAACAGGGTTAAGCTTTTGAAAATGAGCATTATGTAAAGTTAAAAGCAAAAGCTTAATCAACCAAATATCATTATTAACGTTGTAAAACTTGTGTCACTGTCTAGGTTATTGAAATATATATGAATGACCCTTTTGCATTTAAATGTTAATTGTTCATAGTATAGAAGTGCAAGCTTAAGGCCCGGTGCAGACTCCAATATCGTACAGACTCCACTATCGTATAGAATATTTTGCTTAGAATATTCTATGCAGACGACAAAATGACGTAGTGACCGAATAAAACACATAGTTTTATTCGATAGAGGCGTCTGCACCGGGCCTTACGGTTGACAAGGATTGCAATGGGTGAAAATGGAGACATTACATCACCAGGATGCTGAATATTATCAAATCTTATACCAACCTTTACAAATAGAATACCAACTCGAATCATAAAATACAAACGACTTAACCAATGTTCAATTACAAAGTATATAATTTTGACATTGATTCTCAGAAATAAATCACTAGGTGAATTTTTCAAATTACCTTCGGTTTACAGCTCATATAAACGGCCACGGAGCCATACATCATGTGTCATACAGCTGTCCCATCTTTTAATTGAAATATTCTATCAAGCTTTAAACTTGTGATTGGTGATAGAAGGGTTTAAGGGGCCAGCCTAGATAACTAATGCCAGAAAAAATGTTTTTCACACAAGATAACGATCTTCCTGTAGCAATAACGTTCCTGATAACAATACAGATCAACACAATTTGTTTGTTTTTCAGTCAGACTTACACTTAAAGGTGTGAACAGATACCATTGTTTTAAAGTATAAAATAAAATTTGAGATTTTGAAACCATACAAAATCTTTTGATTTTTTTGTTCCTGAATTTTGTTGCTTTAAGAGATATATTTTTGTGGTAATTAACAGCAAAATTCAGGTTACTTTAATAATTATCATGTATAGTATTCTAAAAAAAATCAAATTCACCTTGTTTCGGCCTTCGCCAAGAAAAAACAAATTGGTTCTTGGTACCAAGCAAGCAGAAGGAAGCTTATCTTCAACAGGGCTCCAAGATGTTTGTTTTTAAATTCAGTTTTGAATGCAGGATAAAGACCGGAGCACCCTGAAAAAACCCGCGGAAGCAAGCATGGACTGAAAACCAAATGCACATAAAGCACCGGGAGCGGGATTCGAACCCGGGACCTTATTAGAGCAAGGCGAGGAAACTAGCGCTGCGCTAACGCGCACGCGCTTCTAAGGGACATTTTCGCTTGTAACCTTTTACTGACGCAAGCAACTCAAACTATGTTTCCCTATTTGAATGAAGGATCATTACCAAAGTTGCGCAATATTTCAAAGTTGTACTATTTTGGTAATGATCCTTCATTCAAATAAGAAAGATTATAAATTTGTTACTAATTTTGGATACCAACCTTTGAAAGTACCTCCTATAACAATTTATTTTAAAAATGGGTTGTGTTTCTAGTCTATGAAGTTTATGACAATATATTTCTTTCAGTTTTTTCAGCCTGCGTTGGTAATACACTGTACAATTATTTTATCCTCAATAAAACAAATTGGGCTACATATTGAATTGGTTGAGAAATAGGTAACATGATTTTAAATAGTACAATATATAATAACTAAGAACAAGAGAACAAAAACATATGAAATACTAAACAAGATTTAGCCAAAGGTACTTTTTATGACTATTTATGTTGTCTTTGATTTTCATAAATATTCTTCTCAAAACCAAAGGTTCCTATTACAAGTTTGTAATGTCCATGGAATCTAAGCATGTCTCTTTAAGAAATGATTTTTATCTCTTACGTACATGTAAAGCAGACAAGGTGTCGAGCAGACTGGTTCTTATAAATAAACAAGTGAAGGAAAATTGGAAAATCTGTGAAGTCTTTTTTAAAATATAGTATACAAGTTTTAATTGTTTATAAGCTTGATGAGGAAAATGATACATCATCCCAAATTGAAATTAGTCAGAGGCTGCAAACTTTCAATGGTATATTTTCAATGTGCAACTTGCAGTATTTTGTTAAAGTTATGTTACAATGATGGATCCTTAAAACAAAATGAACAAGTCCAGGTTATTCTTTAGCAGTTAAGAATGGTTTTTGAATCCAAAGTTTCACCTCCGAACTCTTTACCTATTTTATGAATTTACATAACAGCCTCATACCCGGTGTTAAAATTTTCCTTTGCATAAAGATTAAACAATAATGAACCCAATGGTGAAAATATGCATTAGAGAGGATAAAGTCAGTCAGTTAAAAGAAAACTATGCATAGTTTTTTTTAAAGGGATCCAGCATCTTAATTTATGTGTACCTTTAAGGTGTGGGACAGAATGTTAGTCAAATATTGTAATATAAAAGGTTTTGAAATTCAAATTATTCTAAAAGGGATCACGAGGATTTGAAAACGAGCAGAAATTGGACAATTGGAAGCAGGAATGACGGATGTGAAACAAAGGTTTAACCCTCGTCATCCGGGGGGGGGGTACCACCCCTAACGGATGATCGCCGATTGCACCAAAACGCAAAATAAAGCGACCTTGTGCATTTAGCTAATTGTTTTTACATCCTTTGCGGTCATTTTGATGAAAACAAATCGGGGGTACCACCTAAGGGGTCGTTATGGTAGGCCGTTAAAGTCCGAGGATACGGGGGGATGGTTGCCACCTCAAACAAATTTAAATCGTCTTTTAAAAAAGATATCTGCATGATATGGACATATTAGAATTGTCGATTCCTTCAATTATTAGCAAAAACCCGACGAAAATCGGACATTTATAACTTTTATAACGATTTTTTTTTTGAAAAAGTGGCAATTTTTTTTTTGTCCGCAAATACTTTGTAATTAAGTAATGCCTTGACCGATTTTCATGATCTTGGTGTCAATAAAAAGAAGAGACTCTATCCTATATTACAGTACCAAACAACTTTGGGGGCCAAATTTTAAAACCACATGGGTGATAACCACCCCCTTAGTAAGACGTGTTACCAAAAAAGGCTCAGGAAGACGAGGGTTATAGCACATCCCTATATCAAGTTCTTCCCTTCCCACAATCAGACAAAATATAAATCCACAGCCAATGATACGAGCCGTTAAAGTTTCTAAACGCTTACATAAGTGTTAAAATCATCTGCTCAAAAAAACACTACTTAACACTTCATGATTAATTGAAATCTCAAGCGGAAAACTTTACAACTGATTGAATTATTTTTATTTCAGGCTTCTCACAGGCAAAAGAAATAATGTAAGCGCACATTCAGCAATAGAAGTTATCTATATCTTATCAATTGTAATAAATTTTATGTATCAATTCCTATTATGGATTATTTTAAAAAGTGACAAAAAAAATAATATAAATTAAATGTCCGGGTAGACCTCTGAATATACCATGGACATGAGAGCCCTCGAAAAATAATGACTTTATTAAAAAAGTAGTTATCTTTTTTCCCTTTTCACACAGATCAAGCAACATGAGTCCATGCAGACTAATGTCCTCGGCTGTTCCACCAGACAGTAAACCTCTTATTACTAACTAATATAGAATTTTAATCTTAAATAAAGGAAAAATTGTGACCGTCCATTTCAAAGGAGCCGTAAATGCAGCAAAATGTATCTGTATATTGTGAGGACAATCAAAATATAGGGATTATTTGATCTTTAAACGCGTTTATCTCAATTATATATTTAAATCCCTGACAACCCTTTACGGACCATATCTTGACTTTTGGAAATCAAGTGAAGTATCATTTTAAATCTTATAGGATTGTCTTTTCAAATATGCAAAAAGCTGAAAATGACAAGAAGTTGCATTTACGGCTGGTTTGGGGTGGACGGTCACTAATGAAACGTGAGTTACTACCCATTTTGTATGCAAATATGTCACTTAGAGTGCTCGATTGATTCATCAAACACCACTTATACTGCTTCTTGATAATTGAAATCTCATGCAGTATACAAGATATCCAAATGACTCAATTAATGAGATTAAAAATTGTAAAACGGTAGCGGTAGTCCTGCGAGAAAGATTTTCAATTATGAGATTCATAATGGGATATTTTATGAATGAATGAATTATTTTGAAAATATAAAAGGTGACGAGAATATCATATGACTGATAATGATATTCACACTTCGCACTGTTTAATGATGTTGCCTTGATTGTACATTTTTATGAGGCAATGTCATGATTAATAAAATAATAGTGGGAAATTAGGGGCAAATGAAATAACTTGGGGCAAACATTATATATAACAGACGGGGTTACAGAGTTATGCATTTTTTAAAATCACAACCAAGAAACATCCATCCCCTTATTAAATGATATCTATCACAATATAAGAACATACTCAAACATATCCAGTGCTTTATTTTGGTCACGGACTGATAATAAATGATGTCGTCATCTAACTAGTTTGTATTGCTTTAGTTTCAACCTCAGTCATTCCTCCCCGAAGGAGAACTGCAAATATTTTTTAATCATTTTTAAGCACAAGATCAGCTGACGACGGGTGTGAAAGAAGTTCAACTTCTGAAGGTACGTAATTTACAGTTTACAGTTTAATTCATCATCAATTTGTTTAAAAATTGGTTTTCAGTTTACATTGAAAATTACCAATGTAAGCTTTTAATTTCAAAGCTTTAGTTCAATCAGTCAAGTTTGAATACATAAAGTCTTCGTAGACTTAAATAAGAATGATTACAAATTGCACTTTGTTATGATATCTTGCAAAATAGACCATTTCTCAGCTGTGAAACTTTGCACAGACTGTAAAAATAAAATACGTTGATAACCAAATATCAAAAATAGGTTGAAGAAAGTTGAATCAATCGGTTTAAGTATAAGTAAAGTATAAACATAATAAACCCCTGTAAAACCCCTGAACCCGTTTCCCGGTCAAGACACAATATATCCCCGGTCAGGACATACAGATGAGACAATTATTATTACTTCCTTGAGGAATCAATTACTTTACCCCATTTACTTAATGAAGTGCGGTTATTCTTGTTTCCATTATTTTGTTCTGATTGCCCGGGAGGACCAGGTGAAATAGGTTTAACATAAAATAAAAACCAACTGTAACAAAACTGACTTCTTGTTTTAAATGAAGATGGGACCGTTCATCTCAAACGAGCCGTAAATGCAGCAAACTTCATTTTGCAATTCAGGTGAAAATGCATGTCAGATCGTAATTTGCCGAAAATGATTTTTGACAGTTTACCAATCCTTGTACTTACTTCAAAACGCCAGCAAAGTTTTATTTCAAATGAAAATATATTTATATTTTTTTTCAGGACAGTCAACAGAAAATATAGGACTTACTAATCTTTGAACGCGTTTATTTCGGTTTTATATTTTACTCCCTGAAAACCTTTTACGGACCATAACTTAGCTTTTGGAAATCGAGTGAAGTTCATTGAGGTGTCATTTTAATGCTTATGGTCTTTGAAAATATTTAAAATGAAAACGACCATAACAGGCTGCATTTACGGCTGCTTTGGGATGGACAGTCATATATTATTTATATTAGAAAGTAGATCACACTGAATATACCAAATTGAAATGAAATACCTGTGTGATATAACTGTGCCATATATGTCATAATTTGTACAACTTCCAAATTTTTTATTTGACTAAATTTGTTCCAAACGACTGGAGAAAGTTTGACAAGTCCTAACCAGGGGGCACATATGAAAGTAATGTACGAGTGTCCCCGAGTACCTTGGAAGTAGAGGTCTTTCGGTGATAAAAAAGGGGTCTTTCACCCGGAGGCTGACGCGCGGCCATGAACGGTTGCATTTTCGCCTCTCAGGTTTACCAAAGGCCCCTCTAAATTTGAAAAATAATTTACATTACATTTTCAAAAATGTTAGGTTTTTTTGCCCAATTTGGTAAACCTATCAGATACTAAATTGGGCTAAATTCAAAGTGGAATTAACATGTGTTAAACGGTATAGATATCAGTTAATAATTAAAAGCAGTTTACATATCGGGTGGAAATCTCCGGCCGCGCGTCCCTACCCAACCGAAATTTGAATAACCCCCTCCGGGAGTCTTTCATTGACAAAGTACACAACAATGAAAAATGGGGGGGGGGGGGGGCTTTGGGCAAAATTATTAAAATGAAGGGTCTTTCCAGGTTAATTTGACCAAAAAATTCACAAAATTTCGACGAATTAAGCAAAATGTTGGATAAATTTAGCGGAATTGTCGACAATTGCAGCATATTAAGAAATGTTTTGTCTTTGAGAGACAAAAACTGTTTTGGTGACAAAAAATTTTAACAATAGGGGGTCATTGAGTGACAGCTGGTAAAATATGGGTCTTTCTGTGAGAGCAAGGGAAAAAGCCAGGGTCTTTTGATGGCACATGGCGCGTAACTCAAAGTTGAGTGCCCTCCCCCCCGACCCCGGGAACTCAAATTTACCAAAATTGTAAAATAAACAAATGTGTAAAGACAGGGCGTTCCAAATACCAAATGTATTGACCCGAAAGTTCATTGTCATTACGAATGCTGCTGTGTTAGCTACAACAATATAGTAACAGTTTTGGGAGTATTTTGTACAGTAGTTTTAGACATTTATTTATCATTTCTGATCATTTAAGTTGTCATCGATTCTGTGATTGAATTCCAAAAATCTCGTGATGGTAAGTTAAACTCTATTATACATGTATAAAACATAACATTCCTGTATTTAACACTTAAGTGCATAAGGTGTTTTAGAATCCCGTTAGTGCACAAGGGGAGGGGGGGGGGGGTCCATATGGACCTTGAATTTTTAACGCTTTAAAAACAATGTTCTCTTTGAAACTATACACAGTGATACACCAACTCAATAAAATTCATATGAAAAAAACCTTTAAAATCCGTCATTTCGTTTCAAAATGGCGGCCAGATATCTAATTCGAGTCAAATTTTCATTTTTTCCGACAAATTTTCCGCCAATAATTGGAAATCTGTTTTCCCAAAAGAATTTTTCAACGAAATGTGGCTCATAATAGCAGATTGTAATTACAAATACATTGCTGAAATAAAAATTCAAAAAAGTTGTTTCGTTTCGGTTTTAGGGACAAAACAAAATTTGAACAGCGCAATCATTTTACCAGTTTATGCTAATTATCTCAAAAACGACACGACCGGTTTGAATTTTGTTTTTGCACCAAAACATGCGTAACTCCTACCTTGACAATTACATAAAACAACTTTATTGGGTTATGTTGCGTTTTCGCGCTTCGCGCGAAAGACAAAATCCAGGGTCCATATTGAGTGTTAAACTGTGCTATTCTAGGTCGCATGACATGAAAATGGGTACCTGGGAAAATACCTTGGTTGCTTAAGAGTTAACTGAAATGAAAAAAATATTTTTATAATGGATTAACTTTGTTCTGTTTATTCTAGGGGGAAAACTTCTAAAAAGGAATGGCGAGTAATATAAACCAGATCAAGAGAAGTGCTTTGGTGTATGTAAAAGATATTGGGAGAGGCGCATTTAGTACCGTCTACCTTATGACCTGGAGAAGCCCAGATGGTCCCGTGAATGTCGCTGCCAAGAAACTAAACAGCAAAGATAAACATGAACTTGAGGTACTCTCTGACCTAGATCATCCAAATGTTGTCAAGCTTATTGGCGTGGTTGATGAAGGAACTGACTTCATGCTAATTCTTGAACTATGTGAAGGTGGTTCGTTAAGATCATATCTCGAAAAACGCAATGGTAGACGGCTGCCTGCAAAACAGTTTTTTGACTGGGCAGAGCAAGCTGCAAGGCCACTTGAATACTTACGTAAAAACACAATTATTCATAAAGACGTGAAATCGGATAATTACTTGGTGACGTCACAGAACACACTCAAATTAGGAGACTTTGGATTAGCGAAGAACATAGATCAGACTATAAGTAATGCAACTACAACAGCGTCATACCAGTGGATGGCACCCGAGTTGCTTCTCAAAGGCATTCTATCTCGCAAATATGACATCTTTGCATTTGCTGTGGTGTTGTGGGAGTTGTGGACAGGGAGATTCCCATGGGAAGGACTAGAACCACAAGTAATTGCCTGGAAGGTCTGCAATGAGAATAAGAGGTTGCCTATACCAGAAGACTGTCCTAAACCGATCAAGGACTTACTGAGGCAATGCTGGCAGGCTGAATGGAAACGAAGACCTGAAATTATTGAAGTCTTACAAGTGGTAAGCCTTATAATAACCTGTTTTATTCCCTTATAAATATGAAAATTCACTTGGTTAAAACACAAAATGTTACGACTACAAATGCGCTTTTTGTTTCTTTAGTTTTATTTAGTGGTAGCTGAATTGTACAGTTCTAAAAATTTAAACGTTTTTTAAGAAAATGTTTATGGTTTTAAACTAAAATATCAACGTTGACCAAAATAGTTGAGTGATTTATCTTTTAAGCTTTATATTCTCATAAGGTGATTTTGTAAACTACACAAACCTAATATTTAAATCTTACAAATGCAGTCCTGTAAATGTTTGTACCCAATGAACAAATTTAGAATTGATGCGTTCAAACTTTGAAAGACAGATCCAATTAAAGAATTTTATTTGAAAAGGCATACACATCAAATATGACTCATATACTAACATAAAAATTAGTGATCATATAAAACGATCTAAACAATATTATATACCTCATATATAGATTCCTGTCCTCTGATTGGTTAAAAGTGAGGGCATGGATTTTACTAGGCCCGGGGCATATTTTTCACTAGGCCCGCTCAATACATTTTGCGCACAAAATACGGCGCGGTCAGCATTGAAAAGAGAAATATCGTAAATCATTATCGGTTCTTTTAACCAACCAGATGACGAAAATCTATATATTCGGTATATAAAACGAATATTGACTGCTTTTTGTTCGGGGCATGGTTAAAATTATTTCCCCTCAGCTTTGCTTCGGGCATATTCATGGTTTTGAGATCACCTCGGGAAAATAATTTAAACCATGCCCCTCAAAGCAGTCAATATTTGTATAATATTAAAGTTATTACTCTTAAATATACTCTATCACTTTGAATCTATTCTAGATAACATCAACAGCAGCAACTGTTCTACAGACAAAATCACCCGCAGCAGCCAGCCAACAACTACCATCATCGTCAGCAGCATCACTTGAGGCCAGACAGAGACGGATTATTGATTGTCAATGGAAGATGGTGAGGGAATTTGGTTGGCAAGAGGGCCCTGGCAAGCTGAAATTGGCAACACATATGGTACTCATTCCTAATATGAATGTGGTTATTTCAGATTATATTGCATCAAAAATTCAGATTTATAACTTTAAAGGGGAGCATCGGTCTAGCATTAATCGTAGTCCAATGCAAATTGCTGTTAGTTCCAGCAACACTTTATTTATGACTGATGAGAGTAATAACATTGTAATATATGAATTAAATGGGAAGTTGAATGACTCATGGAAATCCCCTTGTCCATCATTATCTATACCACCAAAACTGTATGGTCTGGCAATAGATCATGCAGGAAAGCTGCTTCTTGGTGACATTGCAAATAAGTACATATACAAACATACACAAGATGGTACCCATGTAGCCAACATCAAAGTAGGCCTAAAACCATATTATATTGCAGTAACATCACAAGGTAACATAGTCATGGCAGCAAGCAGCATTACCCCACGGAATCCAAAGGTAATAAGCACTACAGGAGCTGTGTTGCACACACTCAAGCACCCTGTGAGTGAACGTAAATGGGGTGTACTTTGTCTATATTGTCATGACGGCCTCATCTTTGCTCAAAACTCTGATGGCAATATTTTATGTTACAGCGAGTCTGGTATGTACCTTGGTTCTATCAGGGCATATACCGATACCAATTTATTTGGTGGTGGGCTTGCAATGACAGCAGACAGCAAGACATTGTTGGTGTCTGTTGGCACATCAGTCAAAGTGTTAACTGCCTCCTGATTTCATAAGCAAACATTTGTATCACACAATAGCAAATGGTGTATATCTTGCACATGTGATGCCATAGCAGTCACCTGTATTTTCCTCAACATGATTCCTAAACATAATTATAGGTCATTTTTCTCTACTTTGTTCAGAACTTATTGAGTACCCCTCAATATGCCTTAATCATCCTTGCTGTTTATTACTGCGTGGTCATATGGCCAAACCTATTTCGTTAGTGATACGGAGTACAATCATTATTGGACTACCGTACGTCTGTCTAACCACGTTTTTGATCCAAACTTACATATCCTTTGACCAGGTGACCTCAATTCCATGATATACGGGAGCATTACATATATTTTTATTTAGTTGTCATTTCACACTTTGTAACAACTCGTTAACTGATAATTAGAAGCTGATTTTACAGGCTGAAGACAAAGATGTCCTTATCCCGAAAGCCAAACATAGGCTTTTTGTCAATATTTTTATAAAGCCTAATGCTGCGATCACATAGAAGTATATGGTATTCGGTACTTGCTATAAAGGAGAGGTACTCATATTTGAAATTGACGGAAAATTCCCCGTCACTACACTAGCAGTAAGGTAGCGGATTTTGGAGGTTTGAACACTAATTTACATAATAATGAATATTAATGAGGTGGATGTGATCTTATTTGCATAATGATGAATATTAATGAGATGGGTGTGGTCTAATTTGCATATATGTGGACAATTGACTATTTTTAATGGGGTAATGTAAGTTATTTTGGGCGTTTTTTGTGTATGATATAGAGTTTTTGGTTATTTTTGAGTACGATTATTTTGGATGTAAAGTCGAGTTTTAGGCAAATCTAGTTTAAAAATGAGTAAAATAGGGTACAATTTAGGAAAAACTTGAGCGTGATATGCAAATTCTTGTAAATTATGGGGTATTTCAGGCAAATCTAGTTTAAAATGAATAAAATATGATATAATTTGTGAAAAAATTGAGCGTAATATGTAGAGTTTTGTATATTTTAGGATAAGATTGGACACATTTTGGGTCAAAACAGGTAGTATATCTAAATATTTAAGCGTAATGCATAATCTTGGGCATTTTGGTTTATAATAGATGAAACGTACTAAAAAAGGTTTGAAAAGTTTACGTCACGGAATTATTGTACGACGGACGCCGCAAATGCCCAAGATTCTGCATTACGCTTAAATATTTAGATATATTACCTGTTTTGACCCTAAATTTCTCCAATCTTGTCCTAAAAAATACACAAAACTCTATATTACGCTCAATTTTTCTCACAAATTGTATCCTATTTTATTCATTTTTACTAGATGTTCCTAAAATACCCACAATTTACAAAACTTTGCAAATCACGCTCAAGTTTTTCCTAAATTGTACCTTATTTTACTTATTAAATAAAACTAGACTTGTCTAAAACTCTGAAATACTCGACATGATTACCATATCAACGTATATATCATATCAATCATAGTAACATATTAAGGTATGTGATGTAAATTTCTGGGAGTTTCTATTGTCCGGCCCATGTCTTTTACATATCTAGCTTTTAACTATGGGCTGGACAACATAGAAACTCCTTGAACGCTTCTCTATTAAGGGGTAGTCCTCTCTGGTCTATTCTGGCCTTTTGACTACTCCTCCATAATTGTATCTTTGTATTTGTTTCTTGTTTGTCTATATTTTACATGTATATATTATGGAAATAAAGTCAGTTGATATGAAATGATATGATTGACAATACGTCCAAAATAATCGTATAGTCAGTTCATCTTTGTCCAAAATGTACTCAAAATAACCAAGAACTCTAATTCATATACAAAAACGCCCAAAATACACTACATTATGCCAAAAATACAAAACTCTACAAAATACCCTACATTATGCCAAAAATACTAAATTTTCCTCATATATGCAAATTAGGCCATGCCCACCTCATAAATATTCATTATTATGCAAATTAGATTGATATTGAATTGCGCCCTTTCGTGTTCAAACATCCTAAATCAGTTACCTTACTACTTATGAGAGACGCCCCTGGAAGCGAATACCGTATACCGTGTGCTCTATGTAATCACAGCCTTGCATGAAAGATGTTTGAGCAATTTATTTTTTATATTCAAATTGGTATAAGATCGTTTTTATGAACCAACACTGATGAAAGAGCTGTAGGCATTGCAGTCTATTTTCAATAGATTGAAAATGTTTTATATTTTAATTTTAAAAGCTTGTTATGCAGGAATGAACTTAATCTAGCATTATTGATAATGATTTTGTTTCCGAAATAAAAATATAACAAAACTAAAATTGGTGTTTCCCGTTTGTAAAATATGCACTGTACGGTGAAACACTAACATACTTAACTGCTCACTTCATGTTTAGATAAGAAAAGATATCAGATTTAGTTACTTGTTGAAATAATGTTTGTCAATGTTAATAACCATGCGTTAACTAGGCCTACTAATAACCACGGGACTCAAGTTAAAGTCTGTTTCTGTTAACAACGAACATTATCGGCGCACTACACTAAATAATTAGCAATCGCAATCCGGCATTTCTAAAATCGGCAGAAAATTGACTGCCCTTCTAAAAACAGGACTTCAAAACGTATAGAAGGGCAATATGTTTGGTCAATATTTTGTTCTAATTATAAAGTTAGGTTTATTCAAAGATGATCTGATTCCATTTTTGATCTCCAGATTAATTTGGTAAAATTTAAAGGGTTTTCCTTAATTTGGGCTTGATTATGGAAATACAAAATTCGGCTGTCGGTGATAGGGGGCGTTATACTTCAGCGTCCAGTTTCTTGAAATGTTTGCCTTGAAGGTGTACTTTTATCATCATTTTGTGTTAGAAGAGATCATAATCATCTGAGAAAAGGCAGTGTTGAAGCAACCAGTTGCTTTATTATTGAGTTCTCGTGTGTGTTTAGGAAGCCATTTTGTACAGTAAGTCAATGGGAAGCTCTATTGTGGTGTGACGCCTTATGTGACTGGTAAAATATGTGGGCAATTAAGATTGTTTGACTTTAACTAACAACATCATTGCACAGGTATCAACAACCGATTTGAGACAAAACAAGTGAGTGTAGACTTGGTTAAAATCTTAAAATACGTGTTGATAGTAAATAGGTTGTGAACATTTTAAGGGAGTCTACACATTACTTGTCAAAAATAGTTTACATGAACATATCTTGGCCAATTTAAGGCAATCTATTTTGTCGTTAAATACTGAGATATCAGTTAAACAAAAACCACAAAAATGATCGTTGTTAACAGAAACAGACTGTACTTGTTTATGTGATGTGATGTGATGCTTTTGCCATGGTAAATACATCGTACAGATGTGTATAGTATGCTTGATAAGTGTAATATGATACGTTGTGATCCAATTAGGCAATTCATCTCAAAGTTTGTAAATAAAGGAACGGAAACAAGAATGTATTCATGTTGTTTGTGATTTTACACTGACTGTATAACCAGATGTATTAAAATATAACTATTATTATCGAACGATTTTTTATCGTTTTTGAAAATCTAAAATTTCTAAAAAAAATTGGTCAAGGTTATGCAATCGGTCAAGGTTTACGTTTACGACGTTATCATAAAAAACCGTTAGGAGAAATGACACGTCGGAACAACGACCTGCACCCTTGCTACAAATATTGAAAATATTAGAATCCCATAGACGTTTCTGCTTTAAAGAATCAAAATGGTTATTTTAAAGGACTGGCCTAGATTCTGCTCACTAATTTTTTACCAACATATTTATTTTACTTCAATCGATAGAACATGTTTATAGTAATATAACCTACAAGTAGTTTTCCATGATTTTGAGGAATATTGGAGAACATTGCAATTCTTTACCTACTTTATTTTTTTCTCGCCGGCGAAAAAAGTGGTGTGAAACAGTGTTTCTAGTTTGACAACTTAAAGAAATCTTATTTCTACACCTGTGATGGCCAAACAAATTATTTGTGATGAAATTGGTTCTCTTTTAATATGTATTAAATAATATCTAGGAGATTTGTTTGATCTTTTATCTGGTAAATCCATCTGAGTTACAAATTTTGGAAACACAAAACACACCACCATCAAAGTACGATATATTACAAATCTCTCAATTTGAGCCATTTGTGTGTAAATTTTTGCATTTTTTTGCATTTTACTATACTTTTTAGCTATATTTAGAGTATTTCCATAAACTTTTAATTCTAGGTGGAATCTAGGCTAGTCCCTTTAAGTTTGCCCTGTAAGTTTCATTACAACAAGTTGCCACGACAGAAGTTATAAACTCCAAGGAACAAACTATTCTTAGAATGATGTCATTTCACTCTCTCAAGGCTGCCCGGATGGCTCAGTGGAAGCTCCCATACTTCGTCATGCTTGACTAATTCTCTTCTCTAATTAGGATGATGTCATATCACTCTCTCAGAGCTGCCCGGATGGCTCAGTGGAAGCTCCCATGGTTCGTCATGCATGACTAATTCTCTTCTCTAATTAGGATGATGTCATTTCACTCTCTCAAGGCTGCCCAGATGGCTCAGTGGAAGCTCTCATGCTTCGTCATGCATGACTAATTCTCTTCTCTAATTAGGATGATGACATTACACTCTTAAGGCTGCCCAGATGGCTCAGTGGAAGCTCCCATGCTTCGTCATGCTTGACTAATTCTCTTCTCTAATTAGGATGATGTCATTTCACTCTCTCAAGGCTACCCGGATGGCTCAGAGGAAGCTCCCATGCTTCGTCATGCATGACTAATTCTCTTCTCTAATTAGGATGATGTCATATCACTCTCTCAAGGCTACCCAGATGGCTCAGTGGAAGCTCCCATGCTTCGTCATGCTTGACTAATTCTCTTCTCTAATTAGGATGATGTCATTTCACTCTCTCAAGGCTGCCCGGATGGCTCAGTGGAAGCTCCAATGCTTCGTCATGCATGACTAATTCTCTTCTCTAATTAGGATGATGTCATATCACTCTCTCAATGCTGCCCGGATGGCTCAGTGGAAGCTCCCATGCTTTGTCATGCTTCTCTAATTAGGATGATGTCATTTCACTCTCTCAAGGCTGCCTGGATGGCTCAGTGGAAGCTCCCGTGCTTCGTCATGCATGACTAATTATCTTCTCTAATTAGGATGATGTCATTTCACTCTCTCATGGCTGCCCGGATGGCTCAGTGGAAGCTCCCATGCTTCGTCATGCATGACTTATTCTCTTCTTTAATAAGGATGATGTCATTTCACTCTCTCAAGGCTGCCCAGATGGCTCAGTGGAAGCTCCCGTGCTTCGTAATGCATGACTAATTCTCTTCTCTAATTAGGATGATGTCATATCACTCTCTCAATGCTGCCCGGATGGCTCAGTTGAAGCTCCCATGCTTCGTCATGCATGACTAATTTTCTTCTCTAATTAGGATGATGTCATTTCACTCTCTCAGGGCTGCCCGGATGGCTCAGTGGAAGCTCCCATGCTTCGTCATGCATTTTCTTCTCTAATTAGGATGATGTCATTTCACTCTCTCAGGGCTGCCCGGATGGCTCAGTGGAAGCTCCCATGCTTCGTCATGCATGACTAATTCTCTTCTCTAATTAGAATGATGTCATTTCACTCTCTCAAGGCTGCCCAGATGGCTCAGTGGAAGCTCCCATGCTTCGTCATGCATGACTAATTATCTTCTCTAATTAGACTGATGTCATTTCACTCTCTCAGGGCTGCCCGGCTCAGTGGAAGCTCCCAATGCTTCGTAATGCATGACTAATTCCCTTCTATAATTCTCTAATTATTTAAACCAAACGTAAAAAAGTAAGAGATGTTACGTGATATTGAATGAACTTAAGACAACTATATTAATTAATGTGCGCTCATTGAATCTGAAGCAAAACAATATTGACTTGTTCCTTTACAAAATGCACACTACACCTATAAAAATGTTAAAAACATATCCACACCATATTGTGTAACATAATTTTGATTTCCAAGGGCAAGAATGATTCTAAACATCTACCTTGACATTAGAGTAAGGGTATCATTTTCAAACTGGGAAATCCCTTTCCCCAATTTTGATGGACAGGTTTAATGACAATGGGTTCGTCATCTGATATCTGTTCAGTAATATCAACATTCATTTCGGTTGTATGTTTTTATAAAATAAATATTGTTGTCGTTATGTTCTTTATATAAAAAACTAGCAGGAATAAAAACATATCTATATACCAATGTATACTCTTAACATCGAACAATTGTGTCGAGTGTATGGTTTTTATCCGCATTGATCTTCTTCTTATTTTTTTTTCTCGAAAGCTTTACACTGTAAGAAATATCCGTAATTTTACGATGTCCGTAATCTGAGTTCAACCCCCCAAAATACCGTTTAAGTACAGCATTACGTTTATTTTTACGTTTGAACTCAAGATTACTGGCAACGTAGAATTACAGATATTTCTTACAGTGCAAATGTTATTTCGATGTGTACAGAACGTTTGTCTCTTGAAGTATCTCTTTAGATATGAAAAAGTAAATACATGGTAGTGTTGTTTCATGAATAAAATGCAACTATTGGGTGGTTTAAAGTTTGACAAATCTACATTTAACCATAATGTCCTAGATTTAGACATTATTTTTTTTTTGTGGGGGGCGGCTCTTTCTCTTATATTCAAAACATTTTGTACTTCGAACAAAACATTCCTAAGTTCTTTTTACTATATGGAATTGAATCTAGTCCTTTACATTTGTTGATAATTGATGTTGTAAATAAGTTTCAAACTCAATATTGCCTTGAGACATACGGGCTGGTGGATATGCTTGACCTTAAAGAACACCACATAGACGTCAATCAACTTTTAATCCCAAGAAGAAAGATTTAAAACGTCATTATTTGTGACATTAGCTGTATCCCATTTAATTTACAGTAACATTACATTTACAGTGATTTGTCTGAGTGAATAAAATATTATTTACTTATCGTAGTATTAAATAATAATTCAATGAATGAATATTGTAGGCTCGTGATACTGTCTTCCAAGTAAAATACATGTGAAGATTCAAAATTCAAAATTATAATGGAATACATGATTAGCCCCCAAATAAAGCAACCTTTAAGCAATTGTCATTACTGAATTAATTGTTCTACTTTCAATGTAAAAAAAAAAGAAAATTATATATATAACTTATACTTACTTCATAAGTGAATGACATTTTGTGGGTCTTTGTTAAGTAATCCATCTAAATAAGCCCGCTGATTGCTATAGACCAAGTACCTGAACAGATGTGATTGGCTATAGCTATTTTATATGCAAATCCAATAATAATACATGGGGGATATTATACAAATATTGAATGCCTGAGAGTGCAATAGTACAAAATATATAATGAGGTCAAATTTGGACTTTTCTATTTCACGAGGCGTAGCCGAGTGAAATGGATCAGTCCAAATTTGACCGAATGATATATTTTGTACTATTGCACGTGCATAGGCATTCAATATTTGTTTTATATCATGATATCACACAGATTTGCTTCATACCGTGCAATAGAACAAACTATTGCACGGCTCAAATCACAGTAAACATGATATAAAGCTATATATTTAGCTAAGACCGTAACCAGTTCAAAAGAGGAGACTCAAAAGAAATAGACGTTTTCAGGCGATGTTAGGTAGTTTAACAACAAACATTTAATTTTATTCCTAAAACTAAAAAATTGGTTGTTTTTTTAAGGACGGCCCTGTAATAAACAATATGGGCTTTTATCAGGAAAGTAGGGAAACAACAGTGTAAATGCCTACAAATTTTAGCAAGGTTTGCATGATTTCACGGGATTTATTACTGCTTTGTTTCAGGCATCTCAAATCAATTGCATATTTAGGAACAAAAATAATTCTTTATTTAAATTTTAAAAAATACGTTTCTAGAAAGGTTATAAATGGTTCAGACATTACTCCAATCATATTGTAGAGCTTTTTGTATATGAAACTGATATAGCCCTGTAGATAGATGTATAACAAGAAATGTTTAGTTTTAACAAACAGTAATAAAGATTATAACTTCAGGGCTGCAATTACATTTATACACTGATAGATTTTGTGGAAATTGAATCCATGGTAATTTCCTTAACATGAGGATTACAGCTTAAGGGCTGCAATCACATTTATACATTGATAGCTTTTGTGGAAATTGAATCCATGGTAGTTTCCTTAACTTGCAGATTACAGCTTAAGGGATGCAATCACATTGATACACTGATTGATAATTCTAGTGTAAATTGACTGATTTTATTTGCGGTGGAGTGGGCATAATTTCCAAGTCCCTAATATACATCTTGTCCATAGAACATTTCATATAATATATTATATGCAACCAAGAGGTATTATTTGTATTTTGGGAAATAGTAGTTATAAAAAGCAATGAACAAAATGGCGGAAATGTTATCAACCAGGTAGACCGCTTAAAATGGTAGGAATGGATCGAGATCGAGGAAAAGTTGGTGAGATCCTTGTTGTGTAGTACATGTACTAGTCTTTTAATGTGCAGAAAAGAGTTAAACAGAGAGACATAAAGAGTTATGCGTTTGATGTAGAATGTAGGAGTTCAGCTGTAAAAGAGAGAAAAACCAACGCCTGTATTCGTAAAAGAATTAAAACAGCTTCTGGGGATGATTGTCTGGTTTCACAACTGAGTAAAAGGAAGCGCTCCATGTACGGGCATTAGAAACAGCATTCAGATATACGGTGTGTAAAAAAGTATTGTCTATCCCTGGTTGCTTGTATCACAGTTTGTACTTTGTACTTGGTTAAGGTTATATTATAATAACAAACAATAAACAACTCAAGGGAAATGAACTTGATGTTCTAGTGCAGTTGAAGTCATTTTTGCAATAATCTCCACGTGCTTTAGATATTTACAACCAAAATATTACAGTTGGGCTAAGTTTTAAGAACCCAAACTTCTAAACATTAAGCATTGTATTAGAGGAAGCAAATAAAAGAGAGTCCCTCAGTCATTTTGATCTGCCAAAATATATAAAAGAAAGACTGGAAACCTTTGGAGAAACAGTATCACTATATATGGGTTCTTGGTGGGTGAGATACTGATGTAACCCCCCTAAAGGCATTATAATGCCAATAAAAGTTGGAGAAAGCTAAGAAACGCAATGCGAACATCTTGATAAATATGCCACTGAAGAGATGGAGACGATGATTTTAGATAAAATAAGTCAAACGGATACAAAATCAACACTAATGGTTTACAAAATGAATACCTGTAATCATTATAGTAATATCTTTCAAAGTAGAAGTTTTTTATGCGTCTTCTTGCAAATGTTATTTTGGGTGGTCAATACTTTTGACACCACATCGTATAGTTAAGTGGAGCTGGTGAAGGAAAGAGGAGAAGAAGAAGAAAGGGCTATTAAAGTCAGGGCGAAGAGACAGATTTGATTAATAACATCAGGATGAGGACAATTCGTGAAAGGGACGTGGTAAGAGAAAAGGCAGAAAGAAGATTTACAGTAATATTATTAGTTACCCCCTGCTTGTTCACGAAATACGGGCAAATATCTAGGGTCTGGTGCCATATTCCTCATGGAATATGGCACCAGACCCTACAGGCCTCATGGAATATGGCACCAGACCCTACTCCCGTATTTCGTTAGAACAAAAAGGGGGCAACGATTTACCCTTTTAAGTGTACATGAATTCTGTAATCTCGTTGGTAAACTAACCATCAAAAACGAAATTTTAATCAAAAAAGCTTTATAAACAAAGCATGGAAAGCCCCACGGCACAGCAATGCCGCGCGCTGGTTGGATGTGCGCGTATTGATCTACGTGTGTACGCTTGCGTCACGACCAATGCGTGAACGCTGCAATAAACCCTTACGCAGTAACTTTTAACGACGCACGAACACATTTTTAGTTCATTTGATAGCGAGCAATGTAGCGTTTGTGTATGAGTCACGGAATACGGGATATATTCAGGGTTTGGCTTATATTTATTTTGGAAAACATGAATACAGGTTTTGTTTAAAGTATGTTTGACCAGTACAAATCATGCTTACGTATAAAAGAAAATTTGCAGACGAAAGGTAGGAGTGACACTATTATATTTGAAGATATCACCCAAAATTTATCAAAGTTGCTCACCGGTTGAATTGAGAAATACCTCCCAATTGTGTGATAACCATTCAATAGTCGTTCTATATATATATATATATGGAAATACATTATAACACAGTGTTCAGTTTTACTTGCCTTCAGTGAAAGACTCTATCTCAAGCACACCAGTTTATACAGGGTGAAAAAATATAAGAAATAATCCCACATGTGCTCACAGTGGTGATAACACAGGCGGCACTGGACATGATTAATAGAAGCTACTAGATTTATTTATAAAATGCAAATTTAGGATATGTTTTACGTGTATTTCTATTGGGTCAGTGATTTCACCCAACTGCCTGCTCGTACGCTGAGGTTTTCTAGGAGTCCTATTCCTTATTACATCGATTTGTTGAATAGCTCCTGATTACCAGTTTGCCAGCCCCTCTCTTTCATGGGTTTGATCACTGGCTCCTCAACTGTCTTCATTTGTACTTTGCTTTTTTGTTTAAATGTATATATTCTTGTGTAATGTTTCTTCATTGTATAATGCAATTCAGCCTCAAGGCTACCATGTTATGTGATCTAATAAATCTGAATCTGAATCTTAATCCATCTGGGTCACGTATTGAAGAAAATATTGCAAAACTTGTATTTTTACCTTTCTTCAAATAATTACGAAAGTGTTCTGATAGTAGGCCTAATAGCCTAAACATAATTATGTTATTCCAAATCACGCGTGAACCCCATTTTTTAAAGGTTTTATCATATTTTTTACCAATTAGGAATATAATTTTATTTTTCCACGAATTATCCAACGGATTACGCCAGAGGCGGTATATGACATAAAGCAACCGGGGGTCGGCTACAATACCCTACGGCAACCAGTAATGGTTGCCACGGCCACCACCGCCTGGTAATAACATGAGTATACAGGTAGAGGGAGCCCCAACAAGAAAATTTGGAACAAAAAAACCCCCGAAACTAGGAAATGGGGGAAAATATAAAGAATGGGAAAACAACAAAACCAAAGAGGGCGAATATTATATGGCATTCTTGATATGTAGGTTATGTATTTTACTTTGACAGACAACAAGATGATATCACAGAGAAATTAAATTTGACCCGACACAATTACATGATACTCTCTGAGGCAAACATGAAAGATTTCTATCTCAAAATCATATTTCAGACATATAATTGTCACCTTAGCTACCTCTCCTGAGTCATAGATCTAGAGTCACGACATATTGAAACCTCACAACAAATATCATGAAATACAAATTTAGAAAAAATGCTGTTAAACTTTATTCTCTCTAAAGGTTAAGTTAATTCCCTTTTTAATTTAAATTTCAAGAAATTTACAACAATGTTAGGAAAAATATACTAACTGTAGACTATTCAAAGTAAAAGTGTAGCTTTTTGTTTTCTTTTGGATATTATTTTGTTTTATTTTATTTTATTTTATTGACAAACATGATTGCATATTTTCAAAAATCAAAAAGACAGAAAAGATTGGGTCATAGATAGGCTGGGTATGTGCTCAAATGTATGTATATAAAAGCAGTTTCAAAAATATAGAGTTCTTTTCTGGTACTCTCATAACATATAAAGCTATAGGAATAACGATATTTCCAACCCAATTTATGTGGTCCAGCTTAAGAAAATGTTTATCATGGGTACTTTATATAACAAAATCCGGGATCAAAATCAATCAAGGTTATTACCTTTTCACAAAATTTCCCTTCCATAGTTAATAATGTTCCAAAGATTACAGTTAGTCCTAATCTAATTTTTGTAGGTGACACACCCTCCCCTTACCTCCCCTCCACCTAAGCCCAGGGCTAGCAATGATAGAAATAATATGAATGATATTAAGTTAACAAGAAAGTAAGAAAGATCGTATATAAGGTCAATACCAAACAGGTGCAAGTTTATAATTCTCAACAGTATACAGTTTATTTCATGTGTAATAGGCTATGTAAAACTCAACTGTGTCTTCTGGAAAAAATGGAAAAATGGCAGAAATGTGACTGCTTTTTTATGTGTCAATATATAAATTAATTCTGTAACTGTTCTGACATAAGTTTCATATCAAAATGGTAAAAGAGAATTTAACCGATCTATTAAAAATGATTAGGCGAAATCATACTCGGCCTCCAAACAAATTTTTTCCTACCAAATATTTGGTCGTGACGTCACCAAATATTTGCCATCGAACTTAAAGTATGAACGGGTGGCAAACATTGGTCCAATTTATATGGCAATTCAATAGCATGTGCAATCTAGCGCGAAATTTTATTTGGTCTCAACTCGGTGTTGAAGTTATTTTGTTTGGAGTCACTCGTCATTTTGACGTCACGACCAATATTTGGTAGGAAAATTTTTGTTTGAAGCCGAGTATGATTTCGCCCTAATACATTATACATATAGTCATATACATGTCTTTTTTTGAATACTGAAATATCTTACATGGTCCTTTACCATGTTTACACCTCCATGGAATAATGTTTACAATATTACTACACATTTTATATTCATTAGGGTTTCCCTGAAGGAGAGGTTAAAACTTTGTGATTTCCTTAATCGAGACTATTGAACCAAGGCTCCTTGCCCCATTCCTATCAAGTTTCGTCCCGAAGAAATTAGACAATTCCAAAACTAGTTTGTACCAACTGTGTCTACTTTTAAGCTCACAAGTTCCAAAAAAACCAAACATCAATACTAATCTCTTGCAAATTCTTGAAAATAAAAATACTGTGACATAAATGTAGGTCATGGCATAGGTGTACATTGGACAAACTAGTTACAAGAATTTAAAACTATGTTAGGTTCATGGGTTTGGAAAATGTGTACTTATAGGTGTACAAAATGGATTAGTAAAGTATCGTTTTTTCTATTTTGCTCAATCCAATAATTTAGGAACATGTTCTCATGATCTCATCTAAATTTCAAATTAGATTACAGTGAACATTGACGAGTGACTGGGATGTGAAAAGGTGATTTTTGTAGACAAGATAAAAAAGAGATATCTTGCCATTAGGTGGATATATTTTTACCTTATTATACCAAAAAGGTGTAAGGCTATGTTCACGGTCCAGGGTGCTCAAGATGGCAATTGGTAAACATGTTCATCGTAAAAACGGCGTAAAAGGATATGATTTTACCCATTACATCCATCAGCGTCGCAGCATTTGCATTCTTGAAACAGGGTTACGCTTTTGAAAATGACAAACATCTCAATGAGCATTATGTAATTATTAGAACAAAACATTAATCAAGCCAATCTTCTTATTAACGTTGTAAAACTTATGTCACTGTCTAGGTTATCATGGTTATTGAAATATATATGAATGATCCTTTTGTCTTTAAATGTTAATTGTTAATAGTAGGGAAGTGCAAGCCTTACGATTTACTAGGGTTGCAATTGGTGACATGGAGATATTACATTATCAGGATGCTGAATATTATCAAATCTTATACCAAACTTTAAAAATAGAATACCAACTCGAATCATTAAATAGAAACGACTTAACCAATGTTCAATTACAAAGTATTTAATTTTGACATTGATTCTCAGAAATAAATCACTAGGTGAATTTTTCAAATTACCTTTGGTTTACAGCTCTTATAAACGGCCACGGAGCCATACATCATGTGTCATACAGCTGTCCCATCTTTTAATTAAAATATTCTATCAAGCTTTAAATTTGTGATTGGTGATAGAAGGGTTTAAGGGGCCAGCCTAGATTACTAATACCAGAAAAAAAGGTTTTTCACACAAGATAACCATCTTCCTGTAGCAATAACGTTAATGATAACAATACAGATCAACACAATTTGTTTGTTTTTCAGTCAGACTTACACTTATGTGTGAACAGATGGTTCTAACGGCTACGGTGTCCTGCACAGAATTTGTTCAAAATTTCACAGAATGTGCAGAATGATGAAAAAAACTTGTATTCCAAATTTTGATTTTTTCCATCAAAGCATTTTCCAATTTCCCATAGACTTTGTTCATGGCAAATTTGGCCACCATGAAAATTGCACAAAATTTGGCAAATTTCTGAAAAAAATACTATTTACAATTTTTTTTTTCTGTGGCAGTGGTTCACAAAAGAAACTATTTTTTGTTTCTTATGCTTGGCAAACTGATAATAGATTATCATAAATTTTGATTTAAAGAAATATCTTTCATCGTTTACGAATGCGAGACTTCTAATGTTTCTTCTTCTCAAATTTTTTTGCGTTAATTTCTAGAAACACTGAATAGCCAGATTTCTAAGAATTTTCATTCGTACTTCCCATGCTTCAATTTTAACAAACAAGGTGTCAAATGTAAGCTTATTAAATTTGCAACAATCTCTCGTTGGCTTTTAAAATTAAAGTGTTTCTAGAAAATTTTGTGTTTGAACATATGCCTAAATTTAGGAGCTAAAAATCATTTTTCTTGATAATAAAACACTTTCTGGCAAAAATCCCACAAAAGAATTTAGCTATTGTAATCCTTCACCAGCCCCTAAAATTTGAATGTCATAGCACATTCCCTCTTGACATGAAAGTTCAAAAACTCTGATTTTTTAGGGAATTTTCAAAAAATAAAGAAAAACATAAGAAAT
>JXSR01S013757.1:0-12667 GCA_000969725.1 Ophiothrix spiculata
ACTACAACATCGTGTTATTACCTCCCATGCCAGGGACGATATCGTACATATGATGGCACTTGTAACAACGAGCACTATCCATTGTGGGGAGCATCTGAAATACCATTCACACGGTTCTTACCACCATTATATGAAGACGGTTTGAATACACCGATTGGATGGGATCCGTTCAGAAAATACAACGGATATTTGTTACCTAATCCACGTGCTGTGTCTCAGGAAATCCTTACTACGGAATCAGCGAGTGAGAGTTCGATTTATTCTGGTTTATTACAGACGTACGGTCAATACTTAACCACTGATATGGATCACCAGCCTAAAACAAACTCACTTTGCACTGAAACCTGTATGCAAAGTGCACCCTATTGTTTTCCAATTTTCGCTCCTGAAAATGACCCTCGGTTAGAAACAGGCGAATGTATTGCATTAACAAGGACAACTCGTGTGTGTGGTTTGGAGCCAAGACAGCAGCTGAATTCTGTCACGTCATACATTGACGCTGCAACTATTTATGGTAGTATTGAAAGCAGGGCAATGGCGCGAAGAGATCTGACAAATGAATATGGACATTTGAAAGAAGGCGTGAGAGTTAACGCCAATGGGGTACAGAGCAAACCGCTACTGCCGTTTAATACCGACTTTCCTAATGGATGTAGTCGTCCGCTCGGTGATACAAGTGGGATCCCATGTTTCTTTTCGGGGGATATAAGAGCAAATGAAAACCTTGGCTTAGCGTCGCTTCATACCGTATGGAGCCGAGAGCACAATCGAATCGCAGATGAATTACGCAGAATCAATCCGGCCTGGAATGGTGAAACTCTGTACCAAGAGGCACGAAAGATCATAGGTGCTCTACACCAGAAGGTTGCCATGGAAGACTACTTGCCTAAAATTGTCGGCTCCAGAGGAATGGATCTCTTGGGACCATACACTGGTTACAACTCAATTACAGCAGCATCTACAAGCAACCAGTTTGCCACGGCTACATTTCGCTTTGGACATGCCCAGATTCCAAATACTGTATTTCGACTAGGACCTGATTTTACTGAGACAAGCTATGGCAATCTAAATCTTCACGAAACTGCATTTACCCCATTCAGACTTGTTAATGAAGGGGGTGTTGACCCAGTGCTTCGTGGATTGTTTGGCACGCCATTAAAAGAGATAAATGCTGAACAACTGATGTCGGATGAACTTACTGAAAAGCTGTTTGATTTGGCCAGAGATATTGCGTTGGATTTAGGTGCAGTAAATATCCAACGTGGACGAGATCATGGTCTTCCTGGTTACAATGACTGGCGCAGGTTTTGTGACTTACCAGTTGCATATAATTTCGATGATCTTTCCGGTGTCATCTCAGATCCAAATGTAAGAAGAGAGCTTGAATCTTTGTATGGACATCCGGGCAACATGGATTTATTTGTGGCGGGCCTTGTGGAGGATCCTTGGCATGACAGTCTGGTGGGACCAACCTTTACCTGCCTCATTGTGGAACATTTCAGACGTGTTAGAGATGGTGACAGGTAACTTTAATATTGTATATCACATTGTACATAACACAATCTGAAAACTGGCCTTCTTAACAATTAAGTGCACATGTAATTTAACTGTAAAGGTTTGACGTTCATAGATCATGTTAAATAATGGTTAAGTTCTGGTATAAAACATACCGATCAGAAAGCACATTTTTTTGTGTTTTGCAATAACCATGATAACATGTTTCTGAGATTTTAAAGCAAGGATATCATTAAAACTTTTTTAGATTAAAATCGATTTTTGTATAAACTCTTTAAACTGTATAAATCGACCAATAAGGAATAAGGGTCGATTTTTACTTTTCCTGGCAATAATATGGTGCGACAAGTATTCGCTCTTTTAACATTTCCAATATCTTCCAAAGTATCTTATAATAATAACGCAGGTTTGATGATGGAAAATCGATAACTACTCCATATATTTTAGATGATCATATCTCCTCCTCAAATATGCGTTGTAATGTAAATTTGAATAGATATTGAATAATTAGCGGATGCTTGCTGAAAACATATGGCACAATATATGGACACTCACAAAAAGTAAAAATACGACCTAAAAGACTTTCAAATATGATACACCTAACTTTGAAATATCGATTAAATTGACCACGGGGAGATAGCGAGCTCAAACATATTGGCCATTTTGTGGGGAAACGGGAAATAAACGGTACTTCTCGGCCTTACACCAATATGTTTCGATTATCCCTGGTTTGATTTCCGGTAACGGCGCTGTATATACATTTAGTTTTGATTCCACACTTGCGGGGTGTTCTCGGTGTAATCCCTCTTCCTTCTGTATTTAAAAATACAATCAAGAAATATCTTGGACCAATTAAAAATAAGGTTATATAGAGGTTTCTCGGGGGTATTCTTTGCTATGGATCTCAACTAAGGCTTCTTTTTCCACTGAAAGGAAAATCATCAAAGAAATGTGTAGTGCATTCTTTGTCAAATGATAATCTTTCAAAATGTTCCGTTCCAGTAATAGATGTTGCTATAGACAACTTTATCATAATGTACTTATTTTTTCACGCGTTCTATTTTCATTTCAGATATTGGTATGAAAATCCAGACCAGTTTACACCACATCAGTTGGCTGAGTTGAAGAAGCATTCTCTCGCTAGCGTCTTTTGTGAATCAGGAGACAACATCCAACATGTGCAACCAGACGTTTTTGAAAGGGCCACGTACCCCCATGATTACAACACATGCGATCAGATCTCTGGCATGAACATTGAGGCGGCATGGAAAGATTCTAGTGGCGCATCTGAGTGTCCTAATTTCGTATCTTCATCCATACCCTCAGATGAAGACGAAGTCTGCTTAACTCAAAAAACTCATGTTTCATGCCCGTCAAATACTTGTCATAGTGAATATCGTTCCCATGATGGCACCTGCAATAATGAAAATAATCCTTTGTGGGGCGCTGCAAGAATTCCTTTTAAAAGATTCCTTCCTTCAGATTATGAAGATGGAGTCAATACGCCAAATGGTTGGGACCCAAACAGGTACTACAACGGCTATAAATTGCCCAATCCTCGCTTAGTATCACAAGAGATCCTATCTACTGACAAAGAGACATTAAATGAAGATTTTTCCGATTTGATGATGATTTACGGTCAATACGTGACGACCGATATCGATCATATTCCAAAGACCAATTCTTTGTGTACCGAGAACTGCGTACAAAAGGCTCCCTATTGCTTCCCGATCTTAGCTCCCGAGAATGATCCTCGATTACAAAGAGGCGAATGTATTGCTTTGACGAGATCAACGCGAGTTTGTGGTCTTGAACCTAGAGAACAACTTAATTCAATTACGTCATACATTGATGCCGGTAATAAATATGGAAACGATGAAGACAGAGCTCGAGCACTACGTGATCTCACCAATGAATTAGGGCATATGAGAGACGGTGCGTCTGTTAATACCTTTACCGGTGATGTTAGTAAACCACTTCTGCCTTTCGCTGTTCCTGAGTTTCCCCAAGGATGCAATCGACCACGAACTGATACTAGTGGTATTCCATGCTTTTTCTCAGGTGACGTAAGAGCTAATGAAAACTTAGGAATGGCTGCCTTGCATACGGTATGGAATCGCGAACATAATCATATTGCTGATCAACTTAGAGCAATAAACCCTCTCTGGAGCGGAGAAACTTTATATCAAGAAGCCAGGAAGATCGTCGGTGCTTTAAACCAGAAGATTGCTGTGGATGATTGGCTACCAAAAACCATCGGTTCTAAAGGGATGGAATTGCTTGGGCCATACACTGGTTACAATCCAAGCGTTGAAGCATCAACAAGCATAGTGTTTGCAACAGCGGCTTTTCGCTTTGGACATGCGCAGATTCCAAAAACCGTTTTCCGATTGGGGCCAGACTTTCGCGAAGATTACTATGGAAATTTAGACCTACATGAAACGGCCTTTTGCCCATCAAAGTTCGTTAACGAAGGAAGTATTGATTCTATTTTGCGTGGAATGTTCGGCACGCCACTCAAAGAAATCCTTCCACAAGAAATAATGGTGGATGAACTAACCGAAAATCTTTTCGCATTAACCAGAGACGTTGCATTAGATCTTGCTTCCCTCAACATTCAGCGGGGAAGAGATCATGGTTTACCCAGGTACAATGCTTGGCGACAATTTTGTAAGCTACCCATTGCATATACCTTTGATGACCTTGCCAATGAAATCACGGATGCAGAAATACGACAAAAACTCCAACTTCTGTATGGTCACCCTGGCAACATGGATTTGTTTGTAGCAGGTCTTGCTGAAGATCCTTGGTATGACAGTCTTGTTGGCCCAACCTTTACTTGCATCATTGCGGAACAATTCAGACGTCTGAGAGACGGAGACAGGTGAAACTTAATTTCTTAATCAGTTGATCAATGTTCTGTGATTTTAAGTTTCGTTCAATTTGATATATGCAAAGTAAATGCTTCGGTGCGCTGGAGGCACCACTATTTTACCTCGAGCAGGTTGAGTCTTCAGACTGCGGGGAAATAGTAGCAGACTTCAAAGTACCTCAAGACCAATACAATTAGAACCGCTAGTCATGCTAATGAGCAATCAATATTGTACTTTACCATAGACCATTCCACTGATGGCTGGCATGTTTCCGGCGTCTCTGGGGCATATCAGAACTCAGGCCGAGGCCATGAATTGCGTTATGTAATGCATCGTGACTGATTCCACACATATCTGCGTATCAGAAATTCAAGATAAATCACGCAGCGCAATCCTTAGCCTCGTTCCGAGTTTCGATATGATTATATCATGGTTAAAACAAACAATTGACCGCCTTTACTGCTGCAATGTGAAAAATATACCATTTTGTTCAAATTTTGACCGAATTTTAATACAAAATTTCAAATTTTACTTTATGATAAATTATATCATTTAAAACTTTCAACGCCTCGAAAACCTTCAATGTATGACATAGTCATTTTTTAAAATCACAAAATACATGGTAAAATGACAATATACTTGCAATCTTCGACATGCATGTAATTTATTACATTGAAAGTATCTTCTAGCTCCAACTATGGTTAGAAATAGTTAAAAAAAACTGGATTTAGCTGTGTATGATGATAACCCGTTAGGTTGATTAGTTACCCTAACATTTAAGGCTCTGTCACACATGACCGTATAGAGCAAAACGTACGCTTAACGTAATTTATCCCACTATTATTCTGTTTTATGCATTATTGTTCGTCATGTGTTCGTTACAAGTATGTTCAATACGTTATCCATACCGTCTGTCCTATATGTATACTTTTAATTCGTTATTTAACCCGTTAGGTTGATTAGTTACCCTAACATTTAAGGCTCTGTCACACATGACCGTATAGAGCAAAACGTACGCTTAACGTACTTTATCCCACTATTATTCTGTTTTATGTAATATTGTTCGTCATCATGTGTTCGTTACAAGTATGTTCAATACGTTATCCATACCGTCTGTCCTATATGTATACGTTTAATTCGTTATTCATACAGTGGTGGTCCGTTTAGCACATTTTCAATATGTGAAACTTTTGTACGTTTTCCTCTATACAATGATGTCTGTCAGAGCTTTATATAGATATTGAAGTCTGACATTTATATATTACTGTTTGTTTGATTACAGATTCTGGTATGAAAATACCGGTGTATTTACAGCTTCTCAATTAAGTGAATTAAAGAAACAAACCCTGGCTCGCGTGATTTGTAATTCTGGTGATGATATTCAACATATTCAAGATGACGTTTTTGAAAGAGCCAATTTCCCTTATGGTTATAAATCATGCACACAGATCCCCGGCATGGATCTGTCCCTGGCTTGGAGAGATACGAGTGGTAGGAGGGACTGTCCTGTATTTCATGATATTACATTACCTCCACCACCACCTACTGAAGATCCAGAAGAGGTTTGTCTCACTCCACGAACAGTCGCGATATGTATGCAACATCAATGTCAGCAGAAATACCGCACTTATGATGGCACATGTAATAATATGGACTATCCTCTGTGGGGCGCGTCACAAATTCCATTTAAACGTCTTCTTCATCCAATCTACGAAGATGGTATCAACTCACCCGTTGGATGGAATCCAAATAGGTCTTATTTAGGATACCGCCTTCCTAATCCACGGTTAGTCACTACAGAAGTCATGGCAAGCGAATCATTCTCACAAAGTTCAATTTATTCCGGTTTATTGATGACATACGGACAGTATTTGACGACTGATATTGATCATATTCCAAAGACAAATTCTCTATGTACTGAAGCGTGCACCCAAAGTGCTCCATACTGCTTTCCAGTATTGCCTCCTGAGAATGATCATCGGATAACAACTGGAAATTGTATACCATTGACCAGATCGACGCGCGTTTGCGGTTTGGAACCACGGCAACAACTAATATCTATCACGTCTTACATAGACGCATCAACAATTTATGGCAGTGATGAAACTAGAGCCTTGGAAAGAAGAAACCTGGATAATGATTATGGACATTTGAAAATGGGCGCGTCCGTGAATGCTTATGGTATTGTCAGTAAACCTCTTCTACCTTTCAATGACGGCTTTCCAAATGGTTGCAACCGCCCACGAGATGACACCAGTGGCATTCCATGCTTCTTTTCAGGGGACGTAAGATCAAATGAAAATCTTGGCATGGCATCACTCCACACGATATGGGCTCGTGATCATAACAGGATTGCTAATGAATTAAGAACAATCAATCCTCGATGGAATGGAGAAACATTGTATCAAGAGTCTAGGAAAATTGTTATCGCTCTACATCAAAAAGTTGCAATGGAAGATTTCCTACCAAAAACTGTCGGTTTAAAAGGAATGGAACTACTCGGTCGCTATAATGGTTACAATTCTAGAACTGACGCGACAAACAGTATAAGTTTTGCAACAGCTACCTTTCGTTTTGGTCATGCACAGATTCAAGAGACAGTTTTTAGACTCGGGCCAGATTTTGAAGAAGCTCCTTACGGGAATTTACCTCTTCACGAGACCGCATTTACACCAGCAAGACTTGTCAATGAGGGAAGCGTTGATCCTGTCCTACGTGGATTGTTTGGAACTCCTCTGAAGGATATAAATAGTCACGAAATCATGACTGATGAGTTGACTGAAAGGCTTTTTGCTCTTACAAGAGACGTTGCTCTTGATTTGTCTACTATCAACATCCAACGTGGTAGGGATCACGGCTTGCCACTCTACAACCAATGGCGCACATTCTGTAACCTACCTGCGGTGCATTCTTTCGATGACCTTGCCAATGATATTTCAGATCCAAATTTGAGACGAAAACTGCAAGAATTATATGGACATCCGGGCAACATGGATCTGTGGGTAGCAGGCCTGGTTGAGGATCCATGGTATGACAGTTTGGTGGGACCAACATTTACTTGCCTTATTGTGGAGCAATTTAGACGCCTGAGAGATGGTGACAGGTAAGACATGAGGAAAAACAAAAGACTCCAACATACGTTTCCGAGCCAATATTGTATGGCAAATCAAACTTAAATTCAATTTACCGTTGATCGGTGTTCCCATTTTCTTCAAGGAATTCTTTTCTTAAATATATATTTTTTAATTGGTGCTTTATTCAAAAAGCAAATCGTGGCCCTCAGGCCAAATTACATGCCAATTTACAATATAAAATATTACAAAAACATTATCCTATTAAAATATTGCACACAGAATATATTTAAACATGAAAATACAAATTAAGAAACAAAAAGGTTTTAAAAACCCCATGAAATTGCACATAGAAGTCATTAAAGATACAGTACCAGCTGTATCAAGTGGGGACACATAATTTATATCATCTACAATGATCGATATTTAATCTATTCTAAGTTCTTCCAATTCTTTTTCAAATTTCGCAACTTCGACAAAATATTTATAATTGTCCAATTCAATTTATGGAAACAAACTAATAAAGAAACAACAACAACAATTTTGCTGAATACAGCTAGTAACAGGTATACTTGGTAAATATATACCTTATCACTTCTTAAGGCTATGGACCTTTTTCAATAACGAGATAAGGAATGTCGTGTTCACCGCAAGTTTCTGTCTACTTACACATGATAAACTAACACATGTTTGGTATGCATGAGTGGTAGAGTCTCTTTATTATTGACACACATCACTAAATAAAGGCTTTTGAAACGTACAGAGCAATGCGGGAGCATGTGTTTGGTTGCCCTCTCTAAAGTAAAAGCTTCAAAAATGGCGGGAACTAGGTTTTTGATCAAATTTCTTTTGAATCATGTTATGTGGTTCAAATGTAGTCAGACTGGTTAAAGATTACTACAATTTTGCTGTTTTTGTAAAATTTGAGAGCAGATTTTCAGTGTCTAGAGAAATTTTGTAGCGAGTTAGAGAAAATGAAATTTTGAGCATATCCTATGTTCGAGGTGATCTAGCAAAAATTATCAAGGTTACCCTATATATTTTTTCACTTTGTGGACTCTTCTAGATCATAATCTTAAAATAAATCCAAGAGTTGAAGCAACCAGTCGCTTTATAGCCAATCCGCCATGATCTGGAGGCTGTTTTGCATAGGAATGAATAGGCGATCTATTTGGTGGTGTGTGTTCTTAAATATAAGCATTGAGTATGGTTTATGTAGGGACTTTAAAATGGCTTCACCTCTTTCTTTAAAAACGTTGACGCGTTTGTTTTCGTAATGTCATATATTAACGCAGTTCTTGATCATTCGATTTTGTTCAGATATTGTATTTCTATTTAGGAATTACAAATGATAACTCGGCCGTCAAATTCAAACAAAACCAACGGTAACAAAAAAATATATTCAATGGAAACAAAACCTTTTGCACTAAATTTTCGGACAAGTACTTTCAACTGAAAATTGCTGTTGCTAACATTGGAAGTCCAATTTTACATTTGTATTTCAATAGTACATGTTTTAACCATAAACCGGTGAGATTTAAATATGATTGGATAACTCGAACTGCACACAATTTTGAGGTTTTGACCAAAAGCCGTTACTGTGTTATATATTTTAACATATTGTTGATAACATTTTAAAGAGTGAGTGAAACCAATAGTCAAGACTTATGTATGATTTATAGACTCCACTCTTCAAGAAAAAATTGTGATTGTGTGTCATATTTAAGTTGGTTAAACCCTTACCATGCTTACAATATAAATGAAACACCCCGTCACTATATTCTCGAGGTACGATAGCCTTAAGGACACCATCAATATGAGAAAGAAAGTTCTAATTAGTTAACAGTACACTATACCCACGGTGCGCCCCGTTGCCTTGGTTCAATCAGTTTTCACGCAGATTTGTGCAACTCCGATTTACTGTTGGGACAACGAGCAAGCGTTCATTTTCAGTTTTATTTTCTTCAGAACTAGACCAAGGGTTCAAACGATCGTTCACATTAAATTCTTTCCGACAAATGCACATCTCTTAGAAATAAACCATCTACATATCTGCTGCAACCAAACAAATTCATATTTGTAATTTTGTTTATCATTTGCTTTTGTAGGTTTTGGTACGAGAATCATGGAGTGTTCACCCCAGCACAGTTACTTGAGCTAAAGAAACACAGTCTAAGTCGAGTTATTTGCGATTCTTCAGACAATATACAAGAAGTACAGGAAGATGTCTTTGAAAGAGCTACATATCCTGGAGATTACGAACAATGCGATCAAATTCACAGCATGAATCTCGCTTACGCCTGGAAAGCCACTGGTGAGAATGAAGATTGTCCAGTTTTCCAAGATTTACCAATCCCGCCACCACAGCCAACTGAACCCGCAGTAGAAGTTTGCCTCACACCTCGGTCACATGCTCAATGTACACTAAATAACTGTGAAATGAAATACAGAACATACGATGGAACTTGTAACAATCAACGATTTCCTCTATGGGGCGCTTCACATACCCCGTTTAAGAGAATTGTTGAATCAATTTATGAAGACGAAACAGACATTCCAGTTGGATGGGATCCGTACAAGACATACTTTAACCATCGGCTTCCTAATCCTCGCTCGGTAACTCGGGAAATTGTGACTACTGAAATGATGTCGCAAAGTTCGATATATTCCGGTATGCTGATGATGTACGGACAATACATAACCGCTGAAGTTGATCATATCCAAAAAACAAACTCGCTTTGTACTACTGGTTGCATGCAAAGTTCTCCATACTGTTTCCCAGTACCAGCTCCGGAGAATGATGCTCGACTCAAGCCGGGTGAATGTATACCGCTAACACGATCAACGCGTGTTTGTGATATAGAACCACGGCAACAGCTTAATGGTGTAACTTCGTATATTGATGCTAGCCTTTTATATAGTAGTGTTGACGACAGAGCTATGACTAGGAGAGATCTAACCAACGAGTACGGACATTTAAAAGAAGGAGTTGTCGTAAATACATATGGAGGACCAAGTAAACCTCTTTTGCCTTTCAATATATATAGCTTTCCTAACGGTTGCAATCGGCCCAGAGAAGACACAAGTAACATCCCTTGTTTCTTTTCCGGAGACCCCCGAACAAATGAAAATCTTGGTTTGGCGTCACTCCATACCATATGGAATCGTGAGCATAACCGCATTGCTGATGAGCTAAGACGCATCAATCCAAGTTGGAATGGCGAAACTCTTTTCCAAGAGGCGCGAAAAATCGTTGGGGCTCTACACCAAAAGATTGCCTTTGACGATTGGCTTCCTAAAACCATTGGAAGTGAAGGAATGAAATTGATCGGGCCCTACTATGGGTACCAGCAATATACTGATGCATCAACGAGTATAAGTTTTGCCACTGCTACGTTTCGTTTTGGACATGGACAGATCCCACCGAATGTAACCAGACTCGGCCCTGATTTCATGGAAGCGCCGTATGGCAATTTGAAACTCCACCAGACGGCATTTAATCCGTCAAAGATTGTTAACGAAGGCGGCATTGACCCAATTCTTCGTGGTTTCTTTGGGTTGCCTTTGAAAGATATCAGATCAACAGAAGTCATGACCGATGAATTGACAGAGAACCTCTTTGCTCTTACAAGAGATGTGGCCTTGGACTTGTCTACTCTTAACATCCAGCGCGGTAGGGATCACGGCTTGGCTGGGTACAACGCTTGGCGTAGTTTTTGTCATCTCCCCGTTGTCAATACATTTGATGATTTGGCTGGCACAATTTCAGACCCTAAAGTGAGAGAAAAACTTGAGGAGTTATATGGACATCCGGGTAACATGGATCTGTGGGTGGCAGGGCTTGTTGAAGATCCGTGGTATGACAGCTTGGTGGGACCAACCTTTACGTGCTTGATTGCAGAACAGTTCAAACGTGTGAGAAATGGAGACAGGTATGAAAAGCAAACAAAAAGTCAAAATAATAGAAATCATTAATATTGTGTAAAATTTTCCTAAAACCGTCATCTGCGTAAACGAGTTCAATGTAAATCAAAATGTTACAAATCCAACACATGCGGACGTTGTTAATTCAAATAAAATAATCAAAACAATACTACACTCTTAAAAGAAAAGAGTGAGCGGTCACTCTTTCTTAGAGTGATTTTTTTTTCACTCCAAAAGAGTGACATTTCACTCTTTTCGAGTGAAATCGAACGAGGTTTCACTCTTAAAGAGTGAAATGTCACTCTTATAGAGTTATAATTCACTCTTTGGGGAGTGAAAATTGTCACTCTTTTAAAGATTGGTCACTGACACCGCAAGTGATATTTCACTCTTTAAGAGTGAAAGCCCGTTCGATTTCACTCGAAAAGAGTGAAATGTCACTCTTTTGGAGTGAAAAAAAAATCACTCGAAGAAAGAGTGACTGTTCACTCTTTTCATTTTAAGAGTGTACAACATTATACAACGTATCATTCAACAACAACATTATACAACGTATCATTAAAAACGTAATGATTGATTAATTTAAGGTACTCCATAATGAATAGAATAAACATAACCTTTTTGCGTAACGCATAGCAGAAGGAATTCTTGTGGGACAAAATCTACACATAAAATTCTCGTTATTGAAAAGTGATAAATAAATCTAGCAAATGTACTTGTGTTTCCCACAAAAATAATGTCAAAATTAGGAAAGTTATGTATTTTAATCGAAACACACAACGGGTACTCGCTTTTACATGTACTTGAACATGTACGGGCATGTTCTTACAACATTTAATTGTATTTCATTTTCATTCTTGTAGGTTTTGGTACGAGAGTCCTGGCCAATTTACGCCAGCACAGTTATTGGAGATCAAGAAGCATACTCTTGCTAAGGTTATATGTGAGTCGGCAGACCATATCGAAGAGGTGCAGTACGATGTCTTTGACAGGGCTTTCTACCCAACGGACTATCATTCCTGTCGTTATATTCCGGGCATGGACCTGTCGGCTTGGGTGGACACTACTGGAAGTGGCGGATGTATCTAAGAACACTTTCCGTTTAGAAGTATTTTTCTCTTAAATTGTAGTATAAATTTGGCAAGCAGTCATCTGTAAAATTACTGTTGAACTCACTACGTGTATTTAAAGTTGGAAATAAGACGATTTAAGGCAGTTAATAATTGTAAACTTTATGAATGAATGGCTGCATTGTCAAAAATCTTACGTTAACTATTGATAATT
>JXSR01S013757.1:25731-42169 GCA_000969725.1 Ophiothrix spiculata
AAATAGTAGATCTTACCAAGCTATGTCTAACATCAACGTACTTCAAATGGCAAGGCAAATTCTATGAACAAAAGGAGGGTCAAGCAATGGGGTCACCCCTCTCCCCTGTAACATCAAACATTTTCATGGAACATTTTTAGACCAAAGCACTGAATACGTATCATTTGAAACCAGTAGCATGGTTCAGGTTTGTTGATGATACCTTTGTAGTCTGGCGTCATGGCAGGGACGAACTAGACAATTTTCTGAATCATCTGAACAACCAACATGAGAGCATTCGGTTTACCATGGAAATAGATGAGGCAGACTGCATACCCTTTCTTGATGTCAAAGTTCAAAGATATGAAAATAGCTTGAGTTCTCTATTTATCGAAAACCTACTCACACTGACCAGTACCTCCAGTTTACTGCCAGTCACCACATGTCAGCCAAAAACAGTGTAGTGAACACCTTGGTACACAGGGCTCTAACTCTATGTGATGAAGAGTACCGAAATAGTAGTTGCTCTTCTTTTGAAAAAGCGTTGAACAAGAATGGCTATCCCTCATATCTCGTACACTGAGCCATCAATAAACAGACAGAACCACAGTCTGAAGTCAAAGAGGATGACCAACACAAAGGTGTAACCTTCATGCCATATGTCAAGGGTGTATCATACAAAATTCGCCGGCTCCTAAGCCGTGCAGGGGTCAAAACATTCTACTCTAGATCGGCCAAACTACGTGACATCCTTAGCCACCCAAAAGATCCCTTACCCAAGGATCACACACCATGTGTGTATTCTGTTACCTGCAGTTGTGGTGAACAATATATAGGCCAAACTAAACGATCTTTGAAACTTAGAGTTTCTGAACACCGAAGAGCAACTACTAAGGGAAACAAGCAACACTCGGCATTGGCTGAACATGCCTGCAATGAAGGTCATGAACCTCTTTGGAATTCGACTACCAAATTGGCCCAAGTTCCTCACCTGGGTATGAGACTAGCAAGAGAAGCATTGGAAATCAGAATCAATGAATCATCCACCATCAACAGAAATGATGGTAAACAGATTAGCAGCATGTGAAACTTGCTTTTTTCAAACAATTAATCCCAGCCGAAATTCTGTTCATGAAGTCTACCCTTAGTTCCAACATACAATAACATCTAATTGGTTTAACATCTAATAGTCTAACCTTTGTCTTGGTGGTGGGCTGATTCTTTATCAGAGTGAGGCACGAACGACCTCTACCTCCCATAGCTCACTTTTCCCTCTTTACTAGTTCTTATTTTTCTCAACATCCAGTTGCCTAGGTTTAGCTTCATCTCCTGCTGGTAGGGTTTAGAGGCGCCTGAGCCTGGGAAAAACCAAGACATCACCGGTGCCTCTGTAGGGTACATACACACGAATCTCCACAGTGGCGGCAAAGGCGTATCCCCATATGATTCAGTATGGGTGGCAACTGGACCAAATGTTGACTCTCTTTTCTATATGGCTGATGGAGTGGCGACCTCAAATCCATTACAGCCAACGACAAGATATCATGACAGCACAACTTACTAGCACCAGGGTTAAAGCCCCTGCCTATTCCAGATCCTCCAAGTCGACTATGGATGTTTCCATAAAGCATGACGGGTTAGTCCCAAAGCCAAATGGAAGGATTAACCTTGATACTGACAATGATGACCTGGAGAATTTTATTCGTAGAAAGACACCATTCAACATCAGCACATTTAATGTTAGAACTATCAGTTCTCAAGCCAGAAAAGAAGAACTTGTTCACAGTGCTCAACATTTCAATATTGACATCATCTGCTTGCAAGAACACAGAATACATCACCCTGAAGTGTTACTCCAAGAAAAGATCGATGCTCACACGCTAATTACAGCCTCGGCAGAGAAGAACAGCATCAATACCACCATCAGAGGAGTTGGTCTTCTTCTATCCCACAGAGCACTAAAATCTTGCCACAGCATTGTCAAGATCAGTGAGCGCATCATAGTCATAACATTGATTGGCAATCCCGCAACAACCATCATCAGTTGCTATAGTCCCACAAATGTAGAGATGAATGACCCTGATGTAGTTAGCTTCTACACGGATCTATCTGCAGCTGTCTCTGCTATACCAGCACATAACTTGCTCTTCATTGGAGGAGACTTCAATGCCCAACTTGGTCAAGACAAGGCAACCTTCTCATTCCATAAAGAAAGCAACAAAAATGGTAAACACCTTGTGGACTTTCTGGAGCAACATAGTCTTCTTGCTGCCAACATCAAATTCCAACAGCGTCCAGGTAGGCTGTGGACACACATGTATCCCTCCGGACACCGATCACAGCTTGACTATGTCCTAGTAAGAAGGAAATGGCAGAATAGCATTAAGAACTGCAGAGCTTATTCATCATTTGGAAGTGTTGGATCTGACCACCGAATTGTGACATGCAATTGCCAGATCAGCTACAGGCAAAGCAAAGTTCCAAGGAAAGATCCCAGGTAGACTGGAGAAAGGTTGTAGCAGACACCATGCTATGTGAGGAATACACACTCTCTGTTCACAATAAGTTCTCATTAATTGATGAGATGGAGGACCCGAATAGTATCAGTGCTAAATACGATCTCTTAGCTCTGTTATCGGTCCCTTATCGTTCACTTTGTATACTGCACCAATTGAAGATATCATTGAATCTCATGGCTTTGGAAAAATGTTATATGCGGACGATACACAAATTTATGTTATTTTGAAATGGGATTCGGATATTAATAATTTTGTTATTTCTAAACTTGAGAAATGTATAAATGATGTTAAATCTTGGTCTACTGCAAATGGATTGAAATTAAATGAGGATAAGACTGAAGTAATTCATGTAACATCTCGCTTCCGAACATCCTCTTATTTACCATCTGTTGAAATTGCCAATGTGTCGATTCAACCTGTTATGAATGCACGCAACCTCGGGGTCATATTTGAAAATGATCTTAAAATGGATAGTTATATTAACAATTTATGTCGTGCTGCTTCATTCGCCTTGTATAAAATTGGTCGAATAAGAAATTTTCTTGACCAAAAGACGACTGAAACTTTAGTCCATGCATTTATTACATGTCGCCTTGACCAATGTAACAGCCTTCTTTATGGCCTTCCTGACTCACACATTTCCAAACTGCAAAGATTGCAAAATTCGGCGGAAAGCCTGGTTACTCGCACACGGTTTTGTGATCATATTACTCCTGTCTTACAACAATTACATTGGCTGCCAGTAGAATACCGTATTAAGTTCAAAGTTTTAGTCTTAACATACAAATCTCTACATGGATTGGCACCTGTGTATCTGCAGGACCTTGTTAAGAAGTATATTCCACCTCGCAATTTACGTTCTGCTTCTCAATTTAAAATTGTGTCTTCATCAACAGCTACTGCTACTTATGGTGATCGTTCTTTCCAAAAAGCTTCTGCTGTCCTTTGGAACACTCTGCCACTTCATGTAAAGAATTGTCAAACTGTCAATCAATTTAAATCTTGCCTTAAGACACATTTGTTTAAACTTGCTTTTGGTAAATAATTTCCTTGTTTTCATATAACTGTATTTTGTTCATGCCTTGCTTAGTATATATATATATATATATACATATATATGTATGTATAACTTTATTTTGTATGTAACTGTTTAGTTTTCTTATGATTGTATAGCGCTTAGAGACTCCGGTGTTAGGCGCTTCATAAGCACCGTTTTATTATTATTATTATTAGCATCTGCGACCGGAGAAATAGCACTCGAAAGTCTGCCAAGAAAGAAGCAGAAGTCCCATCTCATATCGAACAGTGCGGCAGTGTCAAATGCAAGGGACCATTTGAAGAAAGCCTCTGAAGCACACAACATCCGCCCTACCAGAGGGTCTAAAGCCAGGGTTGAAGAAGCCAAAGAAGCTCTTGATGACACCTATGCAAAAGAGCTTAAAGATTACATAAAGACCCAGACAAGTTATCTTCAACAAGCACACATTTCCAGGCGACACAACGAAGCATGGTAAATCCTGAGAGAACTTACCAGTAAAAAATCATCACCTATTATCAAGATCAAAGGTGCAATTCCAGGAGAGCGTCTTGGGACCTGGTATAGTCACTTCAAAGGTCAAAAGTACTTGACAGACTTAGACTATGCAGACGATGTCGCACTGACTACAGAACTTATATCATCTGCTCAAGATCTGCTGATTGCATTTGAAGAATCTGCGGCTAGGGTAGGACTAATGCTCAATGCAAAGAAGACGGAATGCCTAATCACTCAATGAATGGAACTGCCATCAAGGAAGTAGATGATTTTAAATACCTTGGGTCATATGTATTTGATAGCAAAAACGACTTCTTGACAAGAAAGGGACAAGCATGGATTGCCTGTAACAAGCTTGATGTCATATGGAAGTCTGATATTACCAGGGCAACCAAGATTGACTTCTTCAGGGCCTGTGTTGAAAGCATCTTACTGTACGGCGCAGAAACATGGACTTTGAAGAAAGAGCTTCAAGACCGCTTAGATGGCACCTACACCAGGCTACTAATGCGTGTCCAAAATTTGTCCTGGAAACAACATCCAACAAAGCATTAGATTTATGGTGATATACCCCCTATCTCTACAACCGTGGCACAGAGGAGAGCCCAGTTTGCTGGTCATTGCTTTCGAGCCAAGGACCAAATCATATCGGACATCCTTCTTTGGAGATTGCCATGTCCAAACAGAGGCTGTAGACCTTTAACGTACCCTGATACCATATGTAGAGAAACTGGCTTGAACTTCAATGAACTTGGAAGTGCAATGTGTGATAAATATAGTTGGCAAAGATGTGTGTCATTGATCTCGACGAAGGATGATGATGATGATGATTGTCTTGCAAAAATTGACAGGATGTTTACCACCAGGACTAATTAGCACAATTGTTGTGCTAATCCAATTGGCTTAACAATCTAATTGGTTAAACATCTTATAGTCTAATTGGTTTAACATCTAATAGTCTACCCTTTGTCTTGCAAACAATTGACAGGATGTTTGTCAACAGGATTAATTAGCACAATAGTTGTTCCGACAGTATAGGTGGCGCCTCTGATCTTTGATTACCAAAGGAAATTAAAAATCTAGGCAATTGATCAAACCTTATAATTCCATAACATCTAGCTTTTCGTTGTCACTTCTCGATCACATAGCAATCTGACTTAATAGGCAAGGGGGAGCCTATCATTTGTACACATTAGAGGTATAGGGGCATCCTACTTTTGTGCAAATAACTGTTGGCAAGGGGCAGCCTTCAGGAAAAATCCTTTATGAGCCACGAATATCTCATAAGAACAACACATTAGAGGTTAAGGGCAACCTACTTTGGCAAGGGGCAGCCTTCAGAAAGGCTCTTTTCAGAGCCACCACAATCTCAAAGAGGTGATCTGCTTTTAACACTGCTGGCAAGTGGCAGCCTTCAGTGAATGGCTCATGCGAGTCATCAGTGGGAGGTGACGGCCCACATGTCTTAATATTTGTCCTGAAGAAGTCAGAGCTACTCCTGACGAAAGCTTGACAGTTCAAAACGTCTCAGTTGTCTCAACCTGTTAAAATCTACCAATTGTTATGAATTTCCGTCGTAATAGCCTTTCTCAAAACAATAATTACGTTGAATCTCTTCATGTTCCTGAAAGTTAGACTTGTTATTGCTTCCACATACTGGTCACTATTCCAAATAAAAGGTTTAAATTCAACTCTTTAAAATAACCTCAAATTCAAACTTAAAATTCAAGATTAAAAAAGGCCCTTGGTGCCAAATACATGTATTTGGAATATTATACAAACGTATTGATCCAGGTAAATTTACTGTGTAATCCTGACTTAATCTCAGGGAGAAACTAATCCCTGCTGCACCGACTTACCGTCTTCAATGCATATTTTTCGATCTGGTAAAACAGGTTCAATGATATATTTCTTGTAAATATCTGCTTTCTTGGCGACTTTAATCATATTTTCGGAAGGCTCCAGTGCGTCAATATTCTCATATCCCAATTTTAAAAGCTGGAAATGATAATATGATGATATAAAATAATAGTATTCTATCGACTATTGTTAAATGCTTTAACAGCCTTAATATTTATGCTGAATTGGTGATGTGGAGTTAGTCCCCCAAGATCTACAAACATGCTTAAATGGCATATTTATGTAGCATTTACTATGACACTTACAGTTAAGGGAGGAAAAAGTTGTGTTTTTTCCCTTCATTCTTGTCATCAGTAGGCCTCTGTTTAAATGTGCATTTGTCAACATCTTAGACATATTATCTGCAGATGATTTACATTGGTATGTTTGAAAATAACAGTTAACTGTCACATAGACTATTCTGAGAATTTTTAAATTTTCAGAAAGTCAAACTATAGAACATAATATACATATATAAATAAAACTTTACATTTATTTACACATAACAAAAAAATCAGTACAGATCCCATTAATTTATAAAGAAACTATAAAAAAGAAAATTAATATTCCACATCAGAGTATGTTTATAACAAACACGGTATACAAATATTCGAAATTTCAAGTATCATCAGCAAACAGAATATAGCTCAACACATTTGATGTTCTACACATATCATTCATGTACACAATAAAAAGAAGAGGACCAAAGATGGAACCTTGAGGTACTCCGAAGGAAATATTTTCATAAGATGAGTAAACACTATTATACGAGACATATTGTTTTCTATTTGACAAATGATTTTCAAACCAATTGTGGGAGACACCACGAAACCCATAATAGTACAATTTATGCATTAAAATACCGTGGTCAATGGTATCAAAAGCCTTTGATAGATGCATAAAGATTCCAGCTGTTAGCATGTTATTATCAACTGCTTTATTAAGATCTTTGATAAAGTCTAATACTGCCATATAAGTTGAATGTTTCTTACGAAAACCATTCTGTCTGGTATACAGAATTTCATTTACATCTAGAAAGTTAAACATCTTATATGTACAATTCTCTCTAAGATTTTTGAGAAACAGGGCAAAACTGATACTGGTCTATAATTGCCAAAACACTCAGCAGACCCTTTTTTTTATAAATAGGTACTACCTTAGCAATTTAAATGCTTTTGGAACTATACCATCGCTTAGTGATTTGTTATAGATAAGTTTCAAAGGATATAAAATTTCTGTTGCAACTAACTTGATAAAATCAGACTTTACTTGATCATGACCGGGGCTTTTACCATAACCTAAATCTTTAATTATTTTATGGATTTAACTTTCATCTGTTGGACTGAAAAAAACATATAGAGCTACAACTATTATCTAAATACTCTGTAAAATCTTTGTTGTAAATCTTTTGTAAAATGATGTTTAATTGAGCTTGCTAGTGTAGGACCAACGTTGGCAAAGAACTCATTGAACTTGCTTGCTACTTCTGCTGGATCTGTGTATATTATGTTATTGCTCACAAATTTCCTACTACCAGTCTTTTTAGGACACCTGAGTATGGGATTCAGAATTTTCCATGTGTTCTTCATGTTACTTTTTTCCTTGTCAAGTTGTGAATTGAAATAATTTTGTTTTGCTCTTCTTAATAAAGAATTTAATCTATGACGATAATTCTTATACCTGGACACATTTGTTTCAGTTGGTCTTTTCAAAGACTTTTTATACAATCTGTTCTTTCTACAAATGTATTTCGATTTACCCACCTCTATTCCAACCACGCCCGTTCCAGCTGCACAATCAAGAATCCGTGCGTTTTTATCTGGAATAATTGTAGACAATGTTTCTACCAATGCACGGCCACCTTCTGAGAAACCAGTTCCTGTCAATGTCTGCATATACAATTATTTCGAAAAAAAATTCTCATTAACAATCTTTAGAGCTGTATAATATGTTTTTGTTAACCTAAATTTTTGTTACGGAACCCCCTATGAACTTGGTTTTGTGGTTCTCCCCTATCCAACGATACCAAGATCACAAACATCGGGCACAAACATCGGCAAAGGCGTTAGGTAATTATGACGTCATTAAAGTCTTTCAGGTCGAAAAATCGAATTTTGGCCAAAAATGGCCACCAAAATCAATTTTTTTCTATAAAAGTTCTAAATGACGGAATTTCATCGGTTTTTTGTAAATAAAGAAGGGCAATAATGATTCTAACGTGCCCGGCAAGTTTCAGCCTCATAGCATGCACATATATTTCAAAATGGCGACTTAAATTTTTCCGGGGTTGCACCCCCTATAATACACCCCAACTTCGACGGCCTACCCTAAATTCCAGTAAATCCAACCTTATAGGTGGTAGCACCTTAATTTTTTTGTTGCCCGCTTTATCGGAGAATGAGCCTGAAGTGCATTATTTTGAAAAAACAAAACCCTCTATTTGTATTCTAGAGACCTCATGGATCATTTTAGTGAGTGTTAAGCGAGGCGTCTCACCGACTGAATTTTGTGATATATGGAAAATTAGACCATTTGGGTCAAACACTATATTTGTACATGTTTATATTCAATTCTTATTTAAGTCTAAATACAAGTATATAAAACTTACACTTGAGATACAAGGATCAAATTATACCACATTTTAGGTGGGTATTTCTAACAGAACTTCTCATTGACAATTGTTTGAACTCTAAAGAAATATAGAAATATGGACATTTTATTTGTGAGTGTCAAAATAGCTAAAAACTAATTTTTGCCATGTTGAAGGGATGTGTTAGTGTGTACTACCGAATTAGATATGCAAATGAAACATCTGACGTCAAGACCATTTTTATTTATCATTTTAGCCAAAATCTTCACCGGATAAAACAACATAATTGATAATCAAATATTTTAAATGTGTAAGTGAGAACAGGAAGTCTAGTGACGTCAGGCCTTTGGATTGTACATGTCGACTTTTGTTTACTAAAAATGATGAATCACTTCCAAACATTATTTTGTCTGTATGCAGACTTTCATGTCACTCTCTTGAGAGTCACTTTGGGACTAACCTTATCCCATTGGTGAGCAACTTTATTATACCAGCTATTCATTTCCTCCTGGCTCCAATCAGGTCTCCATGATGCCCGCAATTCATCAAGAGTGAGTTCATGATCTTCCATGATTCGGCTTACAGTAAACTCTGCGTAAATTGGTCATTTATTAATCTGACAATTCCTACTTTGTTATTCGTGGTGCATGCATGTACAGAAATCAACAACCATGAACGATGAACTCTGGTCTTGTCAGGCCGGGGACATTTTCGAATATCAATTTATTGACCAAAAAGGTCAGATCATACTTCTTATGGGCTACCAAACATTTGGTGAATCAAGTCTTTGTCATCTTATAATCTGATTATAGTTACAATGTATTTTCTATTAGTAACGGAAGCTTGGTGATGAAAAATCAATACTCCACCAAATCTTCTTTGCTTGGTGATTATCAACACCAATCATCCGTTATTGATTAGAAGATGCATTGGAATTGATGTAATAACAAAGACTTGTTGCACCAAATAGCTGAAAATAGTATGAATTGAGCTATATTCACTATTAATTAGTCAGGTGCGACGACAAAGCATGAATTACATTAGTCATTTTGAAAACTCAGAAATTTGCAGGGGCGCTATCTAGAACATATTTTGAAATACTAGACAGTTTGATCTTCATAAAAGGATGTAATTTAAAATGTCTTTGTAAGTGTAACTTTGATTTGTTTGTTAAGTATGTTTAACAATTAGGTGTATAGTGCACCATTTAAAGATAAACATTCTTGAAATAGGGTTGAACTTTGACGAATCAAAAACATTTAATCAGCATTATATTAATTAGTAGTATTAGGACAATACTTAAATCACACATCTTTTCTTGAACATTATAAAATCTGTTTCGCTGTTTAGGCCTTAATATAGGCTACTCAATATCTATGGTCTAAATTCATGAACGATCCTTCTGTCTTCAAACATATGAGTCACGCATTATTTTTTTCTCTCAGTATGAAAGTGGTCTCTTTACGTTTAACGTAATTTATGTTAAGGGAAGGTATATGTACCAAAATACATTTTTGCATTTCTAATTGTTATTTCAGGTAAAATAGCAAAATGTTCTGGGCCAGATGACTTTTATTCCACTTAAATCGGAGCTATACGGTTCCAAAGTTACAGTTATTTGAATGCGACGTCTCAGCTATGTTTAATAATGTTTTCCAAGCTGTGATATTAACAATATATTTTAGTGTTTTTTTCAATCGACGGTATTTTAATGTATTTCTTTAAAAATTCATGTATCAAAAAGTAAATCTGCTCTCATCGTGAAATAAGTGTAATTAATGATATTATTTCAGGTGTTTGCACATTGCATATCTGCATATGTTGTGCGGTACTTACGTAATTTACTTAATAATTAAAATAAGTGTTTCCAGACTACAAATGCATTTATTCTAAAAATGCGATTTTGCCATTTCAAAGTAGCATAGGTACACCATTTTAAATGGATTTGAATGAGATTTTCACTGAATGAGCATTTTAGTATTTGTAAAAAACCTTGATATTAGATTTTTGATATTCTTTTTCGTCAATGTGAATTTTGGTTTTATTAACATTTAAAAATGTGCAGTATTTAATTTGGACACCCTGTAGCTCAAACGAGTTGGCAAGTGCTGCAAAAATAACCATTTTACGGCCTAATTTCGCTCAAGCGTGCAGAAAATTCCATATTCAATCGGTATTGTGGTTGTTCCAAACTTGAATCTTGCACAATATCAAAATTTGATTTTAAGCAAAATTCTACCCATGCGATTTCCATCTTTAAAATTTGATTTTTTTAAATTAGATTTCACCCAATTGTCATTTAGACATATCCCGGAGACCAGTTTTCATAACTGTTATCACACTCTTAAAAAGAAAGGATCAAATTGATCCGATAAAGTATCAAATATGAGCTTACCCTTTTCCGGATCAATTTAGATCCAAATTCTCCTCAAATTTGATACTTTATCGGATCAATTTGATCCTTTCTTTTTAAGAGTGCATATTATCCCTTTAGAACTGGTGTGTGAGGTATATCAAACAAATGTCGAGGCTACCTCCTCACATTCCCCGTCATAGTTAAAGGTCATGCATTTAACTTTACAATGGCAAAAGAGTATCTCCAAATGGCATTCCCTTATTATGGTAATTTCTTTCATCAGACATTATATTTGTTCAAGACTTTTCCGGTTCTTAAAATATGGCTCCCATTTTATGTTTTATATCTCTCAAAAATTATTAAGCATCCCAATGAGAAGTCTGTTTTGTTCCAACAATGTTTCCTTCACATATGATCACAACTTTTAATGGTGATAGCGCAAGATGTATTATACATTTGTAACCAACACATCTTGTTTCACATCTTAGATATTAATCAGTTACAATATGTCATTCAATTCAAGTCTCCAGTGTTTTGCGCGAGTTCGTGCTTCCCAAAAGATTTCCTGCGTTCAGTATGAACTTAAGTATACAGTGGTATTCTAGTATCTGTTTGAATGTTTGCTGTTATATTCTCCATCCATAGGAGATGGTCTGCAGATTATAATCTATGTGTTTGTGCGTGGATTTTCAAAGCAAACACCTTGCTGGCTATCACAGGCATCTCAATCAGTCGCAAGTATCTCATCAGCTCGTCACCGCTCGCTTTGCGTCCCCTCTCTGATCTCCATTTATGTAACACTGTCAGAATTAAGGCTTCTGGAGGCTCATTCTTGTATTGCTTTTCCAGTTGTTTCATTTCTTCTTTGGTGAAATGGAAGACACGCATTAAGTCATGGCATTCTCTTTCTCGGACGTTAGCTGCAGTCAGTTTAAACATGCGTTCAAGAAGATCCACTGAATTAAAAGAGAAAATGTAAAAAAACTTGTAAGGATTCTTAAAATGTCGAAGAAAGAAGGTTTAACTGCCGCTAATATATATGCCGATTAGCTAATTAACTGCCGGTATAAAAAAAAATATATATTCCTTCTATATACCATTGGTCCTAAAATATACATAGGAAAAACAGTTCTCAAAACTTCGAAACCGACCTTTTGAACCCGGGTCGCTTGCGTACGAACACGGCAAGCATGAAAACCACCACGAGTCCTGCCGGACGAAAACACATTTTGAGATGAAGGTATCTACAAGGAGGTATACATAAGTGGAATGTCAAATTAAAAAAAAAATAGTCAAACCAGGTTGCGAACATACACCGGAGATCTGAATATTTAAAAGCATAATATAGCTCTAATTACTGAGTTGCCGATGCCGTTATGCTACAGCTACTTACAACGTAGATGTGTTGTTTGACTTAAACTATGTCTATGCCAAAAATGCTTGTTTCTCCTGGGATTCGAACCCCAACCTCTGCCACCCAGATTCAGTGTCCGGCCATTCCGTATATCGTGTCTATGGCGTGTACTGGGACTTCAATCCGATGATGTTCTAAATATAAAGGCATGAAGACAGCAACGCTGTCATCATGAAAAAAAATATTGAATTGAAAAATATCTTACATTCCCTTTCTTCTGCTTGCGTAAGAAAGCGATGGATTGGTTCAAGGGCCCCTCCATCACATACGTCACTTGGAGGATGAACCAACTTGTTGGTCTCCAAACTCAGGTTCTCAATATCTGCTAGTTTGTCAAAGTTATCTGGGAGACGACTCAGCTGATTCCCGTCTAACAACAGAACCTGAAGAACAACATGTAGTAAAATGACAGTTTAAATTGAGTTTACAATTATCAAAAGAGAAAAACATATTGCAAGAATATAAAGATACAATTCTGAGATCAAAATTGTTTTAACTGTACTGCAATCTGTGCGTGTACTGCATACGTTAAACGGTCTGTGGAGATCTGGATCTCGGAGATGTGCATGCATCTGGATCTGCACCCCATGTAGATTTCCTCATTGTGTTTCATCAGTGCTTTTTTCAACAGCCATTACCATGATTACTGCAAAAGGAAACTGGTAACGTAAATGAAACGTTATCTTATACATACGATAGTTTTAAAGATCAGGTTTGTTTCACATCTATTACATCATCTAATTGAAGGATATGAAGTTCAACTTTTGTCTTCATTAATTGATTCAGTTGTCCGCAAATTTATGACGACTGCACAACACAACGACTATGCGTACAGAGGGAAGCTACATACGACAGTGGCTGACGGCCATACGCCGTAAGGGTTGTCGACAATGGTGCAGTGCAAACCTACATGAATGCGTATCCCCGAAAGCCGCTTTGCAGTATACTATATGGCTACACGGGCGTAAGATCCGGATCTGCTGTACAGCAGTCCCGGACAGCAGTCTGCGTATATAAGCTGTCTACGGAAATGCTGATCTTAGATCTGGATCTCGGAGATGTGCATGCATCTGGATCTGCATTCCGTGTAGATTACTCCATTATTGTACGCTACCACAATATCGTGTTCTTTGCCGTTCACGGTTGCTGAATGCTGCTGGCGAAAAGTAGTATAGTGTCTTTTACGGTATGAGATCATATTTTAGAAACAGATTTCATTAGATACTTAATAGGTTTCTTACACTTACCTTCAGCTGAGTAAGTTCACAGAATGAAGACGGCAACTCTGTCAGTTGGTTCTTAAATAATGCCAGTTCTTCCAGATTCTCCATCGTTGATATAGACGCAGGTAACACTTCTATGACGTTGTGTTGAACATGAAGAAGTTTCAGGTTCTTCAGCTCACAAATCATAGTTGAAATATTTGTGATTCTATTGCCGTGTTCTTGTGTGAAGCGAAAGATTTCTAAATGAGGGATGAAACACATCTCGGCTGGGAATGTGCAGAACTGGTTGTCGGATAGATCGAGCTCTAAAAGCCCTGCCATGTTGCGTACATCTTCGTGAACATTTTCGAGTTTGTTATCTGCCATACTGAGTTTGTATATGTTCTTCATATGGCACAGCTGAGGAGGGAAATCCACAAATGAATTGCTATTCAAATAAAACTCTGTTAAGCAATTCCTTAGAGCAGTAAGCTCATCTGGAAGAGAACTAATTTGATTCTGACTGACATCAATGTATTCTAGTGTCTCCAACTGACAAAGTTCAACGGGAAACACCGTGAATTTGTTTTGCGTAAGAGAGATCTGTTTCAAACACGAAGCCAAATGGTATATTTCTCTTGGAATCCTGCTTATTTGGTTGGAATCAAGAGCAAGAATCTCACACTCTGTTAACAGACATACACCTGCCGGGACTTCTGGAAGCAAGTTATTATTGAGCTCAAGTTCTTTCATATGATAATGATTGGCTGCTTCGATTGGTAAGTCTACCAGGTCATTATATCCTAGCTCTAATACTTGCAAGTCGGGAATAAGACTAAGATCATCGGGAACATTGCTTAACTTGTTATTCATTAAAGACAAGTGTTGCAGATTACGAAGATATCTGAACTCATCGGGAATATTTGACAGATAGTTGTGGTTAAGTGTCAGCACAGTGAGATCAGTAAGCGTAGTAATCTCAACAGGAATCTCTTTCAATTCATTATGATCCAGTCTTAAATGATTCAGTTGCGTCAACTGCTTGATTTCACTTGAGATTTCTTGGAGATGATTATGAGACAAAAACAGTTCCTCTAAGTATGGCAGCCAGTAGATCTGGATGGGAAGATACTTGAAATCATTCCGATCCAACTGAAGAGACTGCAAGTTGAAGAGATACTCGATATCTGGAGGCAATGTTTGTATCTGGTTACCAGATAAGGATAATGTCACCAATTGGTCCAGCTTACATACTTGTTTGGGCAGCCACGTCAAGTTGTTATTAGAAAGACTTAAAGATTTTAAATTCTTCAAGCAAGACATACCAGAAGGTAACTTTCCTATTTGGTTTTGATCAAGGCTTAGGGTACTCAGCTGGTTTAGAGTACAAAGATCTTCTGGGATCTCCTTTATTAGATTGTCAGTCATGTAAAACTGTTTCAAGCTTTTTAGTTTTGATATAGTGGATGGAATGCTGGTAATTTCATTGCAACTTAAGTCAAGAACTTCCACTTTGGGCAGCAAGCATATCTCAGGAGGAAATTCTTCTAAACTGCATCCCCGAATCTCCACAGCATCCAGATTTTTAAGTCTTTGAAGACCATACGGGATCTGAAGGAAGTTATTCCTGCTCAACATCAAACAGTTAAGGTATTCCAAGTCATATGATTCTGTTGGAACCGAGGTGATATTCTGCTCAGATAGATCAAGACAATACTTCCCAGTTTCAGTTGAAAAGACTCGTGATGAAAGATCTTGGATAACATCGGCATGTTGGAGTACATCTCGCAGAAGATCCAGTTTTCCACCTCCTTCAATTCTTCCATTAACAGAGGCATCACTGGTTTCATGTTGTACACCTTGGCTTTCATCTGGATTAATCTTCTCCTCATTGTCCCGTTGTTCTTGATCGTTGCTAGTAGGAACATCATCTACGGATTCCACGGTAAACTTGAAACTGGTAGAATTCACTTTGTCCTGCAACTGAGCATTTGTTTCCTCGGGAACTTCTAGCAAAGGCTCCATCGTGATATTATTGTTATGGTTTCCTAATACATGTTGCTAATATATTGTGCTGGTTTATCTGAAAACATTGAGAACATAATAACATGCTGTTAATGTATTATAATATAAAAAAAAAAGTTGAACACATTGATATTATCATAGTCTTGTCTAGCAGGAATTACATGTACAGCATGAATCAAAATGAAGTTGACCGAGATTCAAAACTGAATAACAAAAGAACTACTGATATCTAAAACAATTGTTAAGCACCTTGGAAATGTGCGGGCTTTTCTGTTTATTTAAAAAAGAAACGAATGAAGGGAATTAGTAATTCCTAAGAGAACTTATGCTTGTTTTTGTTAAAAAAAACCCGTCATTTTTCAAGCTTTCCACGGAAGAAAAGCAATCAAAAATCCAAAGTAAAAACTTGATTAAGCAGAGTAATTACTTATTTCCTTTGACTGATATTTAAACATTGAATCAAGGAGATTGGTCATGCATAGGAAAAGCTGTCCATGATATGCTGATCTTTAAATGAAAGGAAAACTCAAAGAGAACCATTTAACAACTAGGATTTTGAGTGCAGAAATTTCAAATACAAATATCAATCATTAATGCTTGAAACTAGTTTAGAACCTGCATGACACTGAATTTTTAAAGCTGGACGTTAGTACTGGAAGTTGTACATCGTATGAAAGCTTCTGAATCAAAGGCAGTTCGTAGTTCAAACCTAATTGCAAACACACATGCCTTCAGTGGTTCAAAGCCGTTTTGAAGAGCAACGCTGAAGCAAATTATAAGCCAGAATATTTGTTAAGTGCAAAAGAGGACCATGAAGAATTGAGACTTGGATTGTGAACAGAAATGACAGAGCTCCAAACTGCATCAATCTTGACCGTTACATGTAGTAACAGGTGATTGCACAGCTTACTTACTTA
>JXSR01S013758.1:44443-59045 GCA_000969725.1 Ophiothrix spiculata
AAAAAAAAAATCAAAATTACGCGAGCTGGAGTTCAGAGGCCTCTTGTATGAACCAGTAATCTGAACTGCACCATTGCGTTGCTGAATCTGGGACTCCACCATCTGAAGCTATGTTCAGGTGCATCAAATAATTCAAAATTGATGATCAAATACTTTCATAAAATAAACATGCGTAATTTAACCTGCGGTACAACACGTGTGGGACCAAATACGGTGCAGATCAGGGGGGACAGATTGGAGACAAAAACGAAGAAAGGCCTTCGTGGACAAGCCACTTTGAAGGACGGTTTACATAAAGAGCTGTATCTTAAGACCTAATGATGCAAATTGCATAAAACTTTCAGGGATGGTTTAAAAGCAATTGCCTGCAATTGAAGTTGATTAAGATACAATTACTGTCTGAAAAGTAACCGTGAACTTGGGTTCTAAGTTTTTTGATCCACCCTGTAGAGGCCTTTTCAAAAGTAATAAAATGGTACCACAAGCAAACAAAACAGAACTACATGCTGAAACTTTTAGAATATAATAAAGGAATGTTTATCTTCAATTCTAACTTGAAAATGTTTCAAAATGAGTAACGCTAAGGCCTGGCCAGCAAAGCGTCCTTGTGGCTTAAATTTGCATAAAATGGCAAGATTTTACAAAAAACGGAAAATCCAATTCTTCTCAAAATTGTTAAAAATGAATTCCTTGACCTCAAAAACATAAATATGCACCCCTTCATTGTTAAAATATGTTACAGAATTTCAGCAAATTTTCTGACCCCCCTGTTCAAAATGGTTTTTTTTTTTTGGTCTCACACTGTCTCATATTAATGAAAAAGGTGTCAGGAGATCATGCTGCATCAAATGAGCTTTTACCCTAAGTGATTTGAAACATGACCCTTACTGGGAATAAAGAAAAGTTACAATTTTCAGACTCTAGGACTTCACACCTGAGCAATGGCTTCCTTTGTCCAAGATTCAATGAAGATTAAAAATCACAGTTTTCAGGGGTAAACAGGCAGTGTATCAATCATTTGATTGAGAATAGAATAACCTCATTCAATTTGATCTTCCTCCAGGTGTGAACATAACATGAGTTTCAGTCATTGTTGTGATCATTGTGCATAGCTACAGGTCCTGTGTGGCTATAATTTATCTCAGAGTTGTTTTTCTTCCGCTGGGTTTTTCTTTCCGACGCTTGTTGTTAAAGGCCTTCTGCGTACTGATGCACTTATTAACGCACGTATTTGCAGCGTGTAATTTGTTGATTTAGATTGTTTACGCTCACGCTGTTGGCGCAAGCTTTAAGAGTGGCGTACATGACCCGATTTGAAAGGAAAAACAACTTTGAGAGATAGTATACATGTCATATCCGTGCTACAGAAGCATCATGTTAATGCTAACACTTGTGCCACTTCTTCATCTAACTAACTCAATTATCTCCTTCTTGTCAAAAATGGCAGATTTTATCCTGGAATTGATCCTGGGATGGCTAGGACCTCGTACGCCACAATGATTACTTTTTTCTCCCTTGCATGCCAGCAATTTTGTGATCATAGCTAACTCTGGTTTATGATGTATTTGGACTAACACAATTTGTAGAATGGGATATTGTGAGCTTCAGTTGGATAAGGCATAGAGAAAATGCATCTTTATCTTTATTTAGATCTTTACAAGATCTGATGAAGGATTTCATCATTAACTTATAAAGTTGAACCAATTGTTGAAGATTGGTACAGGTAGTTGAAAACTTGATCTTTTGATTATTTTTTCTTCTGCTCCAACAGGTTACTTCATGTTCATTGACTATGAGACCAACAGTGGTCATGCTCAACTGCAGAGTCCCTTATATGATGCGAACCCAGGCTTCTACAAGTGTGTTAGCTTTTGGTATTACATGAATGGATTGTACACAGGAACTCTATCAGTGATACAATCAGGCATAGGTAGCCAGCCAGTGACTCTATGGTCTCTCACTGGTGATCAGGATAATAACTGGTTGTTTGGACAGATTGCCATGACTGCTGATGAACCTTTTGTTGTAAGTATACTTCTTTGACTTTGATATAAATGCAGTGTTTTTTAAATGGTTTTAACCTTAAAAGAGCTGGGGGGAGAATCTGACCCCCCTTCGACATTTTTGTTATATATCTCTGCCGGTGGTTATTTTTTTCCCGTTGAAACTTCTTGACTTTTTTCCTTCAAGCCTACGCTCAAGTTAAGACTACTTTTGTAAGAAGTGGACCCAAGGTTATGACGCGGCATTGCGTAATAACATACTGGGTCCAGCAAAAAACGGACCAAGAACTGATTTTCAATGGAAATACACATAAATCTCATATTTGTTACAGGAGACACTTATTTATTTGACTTATTTTGAGTAAGAACATTTGTAAGGTACTTGACACACATCATTGCTAAAAAATACGACTTCTGTTTGAAGAAATATTTAAAAACCATGAGTTTGTGGCAATTTTTGTTAATTTTAGCATTTTTGACATGACTTCATTTATGAAGTCGCTGTGACGTCACACCGGTCTGCGAGATGGGTAAAAAACGTCTCTTTTAGGGTTAACTTGAGCATATTCTAACTTTTGGAGCATTGCGCCAATTTCCCTGTGCCCAGGTGAAATGTGCTACTAAACCCCTTGCATTAGCTTTGTAAGATTATGTGCTGATTTATATACCTGTTCACCTTGAACCAGCCATTAAACTGGATTTTGCGCTACAAGTGAAAATACATGCAAAGGTTGTAATGTTGCAAAAAATATTAAAAATATGAAAGATGATCTATTTGTTTTAAGGACCATCAACAGAAAACACATGAATTATTGGTCTGTGTTTATCGCAGTCTCACCATTCACTCATTTGACAATTTTTCGACGGGCTGTAACTTGACTTCTTGAAGTCAAGTCCAATGAGGTGTAATTTTAATCTTATGACATAGTCTTGGCAAATGTTTAAAAAAGTGAAAAGTTTGAGAGGCTGCATTACAGCTGGTTCGAGATGAACAGTCACGTGTGTGTTTCATCTGTTGATCATCTAAGTTGGGTTGGTTGACTTGATGTGTCTAATTAAAAAATATGACATATTTGTAATAGAGAATAGCCTCATCAGTGTCTAGCACTGCTTTCCATGAGGGTCCTCTATCGGATAGTCAGATTTATTTGCCAGGTTTTGGAGGAAAACCGGTCCCGAAGGAAACCTGTGGAAGCAAGTTTGGACTGGCAACCAATTTCACATACAGTGCTGGGACAAGGTTCGAACCCACCTCAGACTTATTGGTGCAAGGCGAGGGAAGAACTGCTGCACCACCTGCTTCCCCATTCTTATACTATTTATGTGTCTTTCTTCTCCAGGTCATCTTTGATGGTTTGGTGGTGTCGAATTCTGCTACTAATGATGTTGCCATTGATGATGTCACTGTGTCTGATACCAAGTGTCCTGGTGAGTGTTGTAGTGTCTTCATTTTCTACTCTCCTGTTCCTATGGTTATATGCAGTGCTAGTGCTAAAGTTTTTTTGAGTTCTAGGAATTCCTTGGACAAAGGAACTAGCTTGTATATATATCTTGCAAAAACCAGTATGAAACTTAAGGGGCTTATCCTGGCCATGAAGGTTCAAATGTGGGCTCATCAAGGTACAACACACCTAGAGGTTGCTACAGAACCTAAAATGATGTTTTGAGTGCTGTGGATTGTACTTAGGCCACAGAGGCCACCAAACATCTGTATATTGTTCTATTACTTTATATAATTGAAAAGTTATGGAGGCAAACAAAATCATGGGATACAAATGACCTCCGCTGTTTACGTGATCCCTAGACATATTATACAAATATTGAATGCCTGAGAGTGCAATAGTACAAAATATATCATGAGGTCAAATTTGGACTTTTCTATTTCACGAGGCATAGCCGAGTGAAATGGATCAGTCCAAATTTGACCGAATGATATATTTTGTACTATTGCACGAGCAAAGGCATTCAATATTTGTTTTATATCATGATATCACACAGGTTTGTTTCATGCCGTGCAATGGAAAATAATTTTTGCACGGCTCAAATCACTGCAATCATGATATAAATTCTTTTATTGCACCTTACAACTAATGAAGAAAATTTTTCAATTCCACAGTCACTCCATATGGAGCTTATGTTGGGCCAACCTATCCACCGACGTCGGCCCTACCTACCACACAACCCAATGTGGTGATACCCGAAGGACCTGGCAATTGTGACTTTGAGGCTGGAATCTGTCAGTACACGCTAGACCCTACAGGAGATATGGACTGGAAAAGAGGGAAAGGACCAACCGATACTGACAATACAGGACCAGCCTATGACCATACACATGGAGCAAGTAAGTGCACAGGGCAAGGAGGGAGGGATGACTCGAATTGAAGCTATAATCTGTCAGTATATGCTAGACTCTTCAGGAGATATGGACTGAAGAGAGGGAAAGGTCCAACCAATACTGACAATACAGGGCCAGCCTATGGAACAAGTAAGTACACTACATTGGGCAAGGAGTGAGTGGGTACTTAAATTGAAGCTGGAATCTGTCAGTATTCTCTAGACCCTACAGCAGATATGAACTGGAAAAGAGGGAAAGGACCAGCCGATACTGACAATACAGGGCAGCCTATGACCATACACATGGGGCAAGTAAGTACATTTAGCTGGGGGATACTCGAGTTTGGGGCTGGAATCTATCAATATACGTTAGACCTACAGGAGATATGGACTGGTATGGACTGAAAGAGAAGGGGAAAAAGATGCCAACTAATGCTGACAATGCGGGACAAGCCTATGCCCACACACAAGCTTGTTGGGCCATGCAGTAAGTACATTTTAACGGGAGTACTCAAGTTTGGATCAGGGATCATGATCAGTCAATTTCCCAAAATTAGCTGATTTTGTACAAAATTAATAAACAAAATTTCCCTTATTATTCATTAATGATTTTCCTTAGAAACATACTCAGATTTATCTTTAATGACAGAGGTAATGGTATGCAATGCAGTTCGAATTTTTTTCCCTTGGCATGATCGAGCCATGAAATGGGGATAGTGTGATAGCATATGGTTTATGTATTAAGCTTGTAAACGAAACAGGGTTGAACCGGTAAACGAACGCATGGTACCGTAATCTCCGGAGATTACGGTTGTTTTGTACATGAAGAAGTAAAAAACAAACAAACATAAAGCTTAATGAGGGGAAGTTTGAGGCCCGTGCGACCTACCATCTCAGAGAAAATAGATGGACAGACACACAGACATTACGTATTATTACTTTGATTACAAGTTGTATTAATACGTATGTAGAAAGAATAAAATATTCATGAGTTTTCAAGTAGTCTTGATTCTTCATGTCTGCAAGGCAAACAAAATTTATGCACAAATGACTTCTAAATTTTCACAGTGCAAATCATGCACATCTGTGTTAATGTTTAACACACACAGAATAGAATTTTATGAACACTGTGTGCGGTAGATTTTTAGATTAATATATATATTTGGATGTCGCGATCTTTTCCTACCAGTACTATCCATAGTAACATTGCATTGGAGCAACGTAAAACTGGGAACCTAAATAAAAGCGCTGTTTACTTCCGGGTTTTTATTTGCGTTATAAACATGAAATAGGCCAGGGAAATAGGAAACATTTTATCTGGATTTTATCGCAATAATCTTTACTTTTCCTTCATTTTATAATATTTTGGTTGTAACAGTGTATAAGTAAAAGTTTCGGTCTATAACAGTTCGTATTATAGCAATGCAGTAACAAATTCTCCATCATGTAAAAATTGAACCATGTACACGAAACCCAAACGTTTAAAACCACCCGTGTACCGTAAGAGAAAATACACGGTATAAAACAACCTTATTGTGTATATGTCTAGTCTGTATTTGTGTAAGGATGTGTTAATAAACAATAAAGGTTCAGTTAAATTGTAGCAATAATGTTAAAGTTGTAGTAATTGTAATTTGTTCACCCCTCCCCCCCCAAAAAAAAAAAAAATCCCCAACAACAACTAGCAAGCAGAAGTTACAAGACACAAGTCATCATTTTTATAATCTTATAGCTCTATATTTGAGCCATACAATGTAAATCAGGACGCTTTGAGACATAGGTTTGGATTTAGTCGGACATAATGAAGACCCGATCTTTACGGGCGTTTAATACTAAATCTTGGTCAATCAATAATAGACGCAGAAGGGCACCACACTGAATAGTGTATACCACAACAATCATATCCAATGGAAGATGCTGTGAGAATGTAAGATATCCCATAATAGAATGATACCTTCTAACTGGACCTGGTAATATGTGAAAATAAGTACCAAAGAAATACAGTTTGAAATTTCATGTAAAACAAAAATACAAGTAAAGGCAATCAGAATATCCACTGATTAACATCCGTAATCTGAAATAGGTGTGTTAATATTGTAATACAATGTCATTTTCAGGTGGTTGGTATCTATATGTGGAATCCAATGATGGAGAAACTAACCAGGAAGCTCGCATCACAAGCTACCTCATCAAGCCCACGCAAGACAATTGTTTAACATTCTGGTATCACATGCATGGCGATCAAGTCGGGACTCTCAATGTGTATGTTACCGATAGTGGATTGAGTGGGCCTGTGTTTTGGACACGAGATGGTGAACAAGGGGACCAGTGGCTTCGAGGACAAGTGTTGATTAATAACGCCCCTGCATCATACCATGTGAGTAAAGATAAATTGACTCTCTAGGAAATCAGGTTGAAGTTTTGTTTTTAAAAATACTATGACTCCTTTTACACCCAATTTATGTCAATTTATGACTAAAAAGGTTTGATAAATGTTGAATAGTCATACTCTTATCAGCTCTTTTTATTTAAATCATTTCATTGAAAGAAAGAAAATTGATTCATTCATGGATAGACAATAAAAACGATGCCCGTCACAGTTAATTTATAAGTGATTGGAAGTTAATATAATATTAAGTAAGTCAACGTGATGTAGTGAAAATGCAAAAAAAATATAAGCCTAATAATAAATGATATGTATGTAGGCCTAAAGAAATTACAACTAGTATTAAATGGAAGCAATGGAAAATATAAGCCTAATAATAAATGATATGTATGTAGGCCTAAAGAAATTACAACTAGTATTAAATGGAAGCAATGGAAAATCACCAACAGCACTATATTCACACACAGGACAAACAAATTAATTTATAGTTCATAGCTACATCCAAGCCTTCGCTTGTAACCAATCAGATGACAGATATATACCCCATGCAGGCATAGTTAATTTATGGGGCACAATTAAATCCCAAATTTTCAACCAATCAAATGAGATGAATATGAGGTACATAATCACAATTACACATTGATTTATTCTATTATCAAAATAATGTTTAAAGAATATCACTTCAGCAACTTGACATAGATAAGGTAAGGAATAAAGATGTAACAAACACACTTATTCGCAGTCCGAAGTTTCTGCTTGAGTTTTTTTATTAAGAAATGTGGCATTAATAATAATAAAAAAATGTTGGTGCTTATATAGCGCTTTTCCAGAATTGATCAAAGCGCTTTACATTTATTTCGTTGCCAATAGAATATAGCCAACTTACGCGGCTGCCTTACAATCACGGCGCCTATTGAGTATATTCCTAGTATCTATTATACCCATGATAACACTTGGGTCGACGAAGCAATTAGGATTAAATGTCTTGCCCGTTGGCCGTACCAGGGCTCGAACTCACGACCTACTGATTCGAAGTCCTGCTCTGTTCCACTAGACCACACGAGCTCCTAATCAAAGCAGTGCTTGGGTAAAATTATTAGATAATTATTTTCAACATAAACTATCTTATATTTTTTTCATAGATCATTTTTGAGACCATCCGAGGGCGTGGTTTTCGCAGCGATATTGCTATTGATGATATTATGGTGGAAGATGACCATTGCCATGCAGGTATGACCCCATAGATTACTGTTTAAGTGGCAATTTTTGTGCTAATGTTCTTGTCAATTTGTCTAGAAATCCAAAGGTGTGGTAAGTGACTTGGTGTTTTGAAATCGAGAAAAGTTCTAATTTAATAAGTTGTTTTTATACAGTGTTTTCTTAATCAATTATGACTATAATTAGTCAGATTCCAAAATGGCATCAAAATAGTTAATATTTGCCAGCATTTCCAATTTGTAAGCCCTGCAAAAGATGAGGTACCCTAATCTACTAGTATGACTAAGAGAATAAAAGATAAGATTTACTGTTTTGCCTGTCATCTATCGTCTCATAATGGATGGGCGTACATTATTTTGAGTAATGGGGGCACCCCGCCATTACGAAAAAATAATGTAAGCCCATACATTATGAGACGATAGATGACAAGCAAAACAATAAACGCCATCTTTTATTCTCATTCTTAGTCACAAATTTGAGTTATTTATAAACCAAAAACGGTGTAAATTATTGCCAAAAACTATAAACATTATCATTGGAAAAACGTACACCCCTATTCAAACATGAAATATTCCAAGCCCATAAAGCTGTTCGCGCCGGATGTGTGCGTATACTTGCATGCTGAACGCACTGTCATCTATCGTCTCATAATGGATGGCCAAAATTCCATATTAGGAAGTAAAATCGCACTCAGTGACTAAGAACCTTAGATAAGTTCATGGAGGCTAGAGCATGCTCACCCTGTCAAGCCCAAATCTGAATACCCACAGGTAAGAAGCTATGAGACCAACTTGTTCACCCCAAACAAAATTTACTTGCCTCTGCCTGTCCCAAAATGAAAATGTTCTGTTTTGTCATCGTGTGAAACTTCTGTTAATAACATTTGCAATGAATTGCAATGAACTCTGCGGTATGGATTAGAGATATATGCAAGTTTGTGATTTTTTGCATCACAGGGAATTAATTAATTTCAAGCAAAAATTTTAAAGCTGGTATGTAACCTGCTCCACAATTATCAAATTTATTTCCCAACTCAATTACACTTGTGAAAAATGACTGTGGATTGTGTAAAACCAGGCTTCCAGCAACTCAACACTGACATTTAAGTGATTTGCTAATTTGTATGCTAGTTACATAAAATGAACAATGTATTTCTTTGGATTCTAATCTGAATAAATACATTGAGATCTGCTGTACCTAAAGATGGTCCAGCTTTTGTTGTAGATAATTACTTTTATGTAATACAGTGTAGGTGATTCTATCAATATTTGATTCCATCTATTTTTATTTTTTTACATTGGAAGTGTGGGCTTTTTTGGTCATTTTAATGCAACATTTTGCTTTTTTAATTGTACAAAAGATCATAAAGGCATAATTGCTCGTCTAGTGTCACATCAAAATCAATAGCTGTCAAGTTTCTAGCGGTGAACCATGATCAAAGTGATCACCATATAAACTCAATGGAAGGCAAATTAGGCTCAACCATGTTACTTTTTCATTAAATTTCTTGACCCATTTCCTTTAACAGTTACACCTAGTCCAGGATCATACCCAGCTTTCTGTGATTTAGAGTCAGGATTTGGTGACTGCGGATTCGATCAAGAGAGAGATGACGACGACTTTGATTGGTTGCTATGGTCGGGATCAACTGGCTCTAGTACAGGGCCTGTGTTTGATCACACCTATGGAACCGAGTATGGTAAGTTAACATCAGTGGGGTGGGGGAGGGAGTCAAACATATTAACCATATCAAGAGAGATGACTTTGATTGGTTGCTATGGTTGGGATCAACTGGCTCTAGTACAGGGCCTGTGTTTGATCACACCTATGGAACCGAGTATGGTAAGTTAACATTAGTGGGGTGGGGAGGTGGGGGAGGGGTCAAATATATCAACCAATTGAAGAGAGCTGACAATGAGTTTGATTGGTTGCTTTGGTCAGGATCTACTGGGTCTAGTACAGAGCCTGTGTATGATCACACCTATGGAAACGAGTATGGTAAGTTAACATCTGTGGGGTTGGGGGAGTGTTGGGGATGGGGTCGCATATTTTTGGCTGTTATGGTCTTGATCAACTGGCTCTCGCACAGGGCTTTTGTTTGACAAAACCATGGGAACTGAGTATGATAAGTTGACATCAATGGGGTGGAGGAAGGGGAGGGTGGGGCAACATTTATTTGCAGATCATGAGAGTGATGATGACGACTTTGATTTTTGCTAATGGACATCTTGGGGGGGGGGGTGCGTATTACTCAAAATAATGTATGCTCATCAATTATTGAACGATAGATGACAGGCAAAACAATAATTCTTACCTTTTATTTTCTAAGTAATGGTACCAACTAAAATTACTTAAATGCATTTAAGGTTTTATGGTCCCACTTAAAGTAGATAATGGACATCCAGAGTCTGCATGTAACAAGCTTCTGATTTCCATTGCACATAATTTAAAAATATACTCACTTTATTTTGCATTATTTTATTTAATACTACATATCAAGTTTGCATTTTGTATCCTCTTGTTTTCTTAAGGTAAATTTCTGTTCATCGATTCAAGTAATCCAAATCGCCAACGTGATAAAGCATTGCTTAAAAGTCATTTTTACCCATCCTTACCTGGTGGCCATTGTGTGGAGTTCTACTACTACATGTTTGGGGAGGATGTAGACACACTCAATGTATATTATGAGGTAAGAATAGTAACATGCTACTCAAGGGTTTAGCCAGGATTTGAAAGTAGGGCGTCCAGGCTGGCTTCAATCAAGACATCGTGACGTCAGCATGATAAATATTCATACTTGACAAAGAAGAAGATGATTAAGTTAGACCAAAATGGTGACCTTCCGGCAAACTAATGAAGACACAACGTGATATAAAGCCCATTTTTAAGTTCACAAAGTACAATATATTGATCAGATTTTGTGATGATGATGATTATTGAAGATAAATTCTAACATTCAACATCAAATTCCATATGGTAAAACACATTTTTGGACACCTTATTGGACGGCCTTTGCATTTTACAGGTAGTCCATTTTCGTGATCAGCTGTCCAAAAGACAGCTGGACGCCCCTCTGGCTAAACCCTTGATGCTACTACCATGCCCAGCAAATGTGAAAAAATTAAATTCCCTGTTCAGATCAAACTAAAACAACATTATGAAGAGCTCATGATAACAATCCTCATACTTCATTCACTTAAAGCTATTACTACATGCACCACTTATGCTGCTTTCATATACTCGTGTACATTTGTAGCTTTGTCGCTGCCTGACGTATATTTTTTGCTAAAAACGCTTCCGGTTGTCGTAGCGGCAAAGCGTTATGTCGCTGAGATAATTGATATCGGAAAAATTTTGTCGCACGGCAAGATTTTTCAAGTTGAAATGAATTCAACTTTCAGAGCGACATGAAGCGGCAAAGCTGCAAAGCGACAAAACTGCAAAGCTACAAAAGTGTGAAACGAAGCAGATGACGGAGCTACAAAGCTGCAAGGTGACAATAAGTACAAAGCAGAATTTTGTTGTCAAAAGTGGCACATCATAGAAATATATTAATTTAGTTTCTCATGCTAGACTTGAGACAAACTTAACTGCATCATATTATATCCTACTGAGGACCTTTGATATAGATATAGTATTGACTTTGTCAGCTCTCTGAACCTTTGTAGGAAAATTATAAATCTGTTATTGACAGATTCATAGTTTTTCAACAAAAATTTAAAAAAAATGTGCATACAACTACTCCCTTAAAGTTAAAAAGGGGAAAGCAGAAGAAAGAAACAGAGTAAGAAAATGGACAGTAAGATAATCCAAAATGCATGCACCTAATCTGGCCAATGCATTAATATGAAGGGAAATCTTCAATTTTAGAGGTGTAGATCACCCCTTAGAAGACAACCCTTTGTGTAGTGCTGACACGCTCTTTCGCCTCTCCAAACAAATTGTAATATGGCAGGCAGTTCTATACATTACAAGTATTATGATATAAAGGAAAGGAAGTAAAATCATTTTTTTTAAATATTCAATATTTATCTTGTGGAATATAAAAAAATCTTTATAATTTTTTGACAGGTGTCCGGTGCTCGTGCTCTTGGTTTTACTATGACGGGTGACCTTGGAACGCAGTGGCATGCGGGACGGTTTTCAGTTTCGGTTCAGGACAACTTCATTGTTATATTTGAAGGCATTGTAGGTAATGGTAACCGTGGAGACATCGCCATCGATGACATCAATATTCACCCAGGAGCATGTCTTGAATTAGGTATGGGCCCTTTACATATTGAAGGTTTTTCTTATGTTTCCTTGATGTACAGAAGTAGAAATGTGTCATATCAAAAAAGAAACTTCAAACTGAATTGAATTTACACTTTTGTGAGTTGTTTGATGTTTATGATATAGTTTTGCAAAAGTGTAATTATGAAATGATTTAGATAACAAAGGGATAATTTGTTTGGACTTTCCCAATTAATGTATGTTTTTTTTTCTCTAAGCATATTCTTTTATGCTACACTGGACTGTTTTTGCTTCAGTTATGATGTAAAATCTAATAGCAGAAAGAGGAGTTGAAAATACTGTAAAACACTTAAATTTCACGGGGAGTTTATTTCGCGAATTTGCAATAAGTGACATTTTCGCGAGTATCAAATTTCGCGAATTTGAAATTTTGTCATGAGTATGTCTTCCGAATTCGGAAGGCCAAATATTATCTTCTAGTCTTCTGTGTTCCTGTCAAAATATTACTAAAATACCTTGAAAGTCTGCATGAAAAAAGGCTCCACGCATGATGTTTAAAACTATTGTAAAAGTAAGCAGTCATATTGCAGAAATAAATCAAAAATTTGACGTTCAAACAAACCCAATAAAACACTACATTGACTGCCGACCGCAAGACTTGAAGTTTGTTTACATCCAGTACTTGGACCATTCCATTTACAACATCAAAATAGGGGTGAGGTTTTATATATCGTATCACAGAGGGGCTATTTAACAATACACAAATACAAGAGCTGACAAGCCATTTCTTATCAAACAAAACATGAACTTGGACAATATTTTCGCGAGGATTTAATTTCGCGAATTATTTTCCCTCGCGAAATTCGCGAAATCTAGCAAACACCTAAAAAGATCTTTATGCGCTATGCATATTTTGTTTACTAATACCCAAAGGCTCATTCCAGTGGAAACTGAACCTTTTTTGATTTCAAGCAAAAAATCAGCTTTTTTATTCGACCACATAAACATGATTTTCAGTCATACATTTGTTACTTGGTACGTGAGAAGTATTTTCCAATCAGAAATTGTGAAGTTTGTCTATCCGTGCATGAATGAGCACATGTTTTGTTTCAAAAATGTCACAAACGTTACCAAAAAGTTACACCAAAATGTCACAAACGTTACCAAACGTTACAACACAAAACAATGCATTAAAATAATTCCTGGCGATATAATGTTCTGTAATTTTTATGAAACATTTGTAAATATGTCTTCCATAATCGGTGTAAGGCGCAATAAAAAAATTGTTGACACTTCAGAGAAATTGTACTTTGAAGTCGTTAGGAGCAAAAAACCATTTCCGTGCGCGGTCACAAACGTTACCGAACGTTACATGGACTTTACTCAGGATTTTGGCAATTGATTTAATTTTCAAACATCTACATGTCTTGACCCTACCAGTGAGCACCAGTATCAACAACAAAATCGTTGATATAATGTTTTTGCTAGGTTATGTGTCCATTTAAAAGTGAAATTTTTCAATTTTTCGGTCACAAACGTTACTTTGGAATGAGCCCAAATGGTCTGTAGCCCTATACTGGAGTATGGTCCTTTTCAGAACTATTCTTGTTTAAATTGATTTCTATTTAGAACTATTCTTATTTCAAGTACTTTCTATTGTCCTTTTGAAGCAATTATGATATGTAATCCTTGTTCAATCACTGTAACATTCTATCTTGCTTCTAGCAAACAACTAGTAAGAATTGTTCATAGAATTGTTTTATGAAATGTGTTTTAGTTGGTTTCTAACAAGCAACAAACTATACACTTAGAATGATGCTAAGTCCTAGTAACTTACTTATTTAGAAAGGTTTTATGAAATTGGGCCCAGGTCTACAGTGTGTCTCTGAGAAAACCTTACAATCTTTGCATGTAATTTTCTTACCTTTAGCGGATAGTCAGAAAGTAAGTAAAGGTTGTATTTTATTGTCCTTGAATTAAACTTTTAGATACCGTTTGTTTCATATTAATCTGTAGTGTACAACAAAGGTTATGTTGTATCAAATATTTGGGTGGATTTTTGTCTGGTCCAATTTCATGAGTTTTGGTCATAAAGCTGGGGTGTTTCTGAATGGAATAAAAATGGCTCGCCTTGTAAAATTTATCAAATCCGTCTTATTTTTTCATCAAATTTGTTCATTTGTTCAGCACAGATGAAAGAGGACATTCACATAATAGATTAATAAACATTGTTGCGGTTGAGTAAGCAGATTAAGGATAATACTCAATTTAACGCTATTCAAGGGAAACTTACAAATTCGTGAAATTGGACCAGAAAAGTTTATATCAAAATATTTGACAAAGCATAACTTCTGTTCTAGATTACCGGTTGAAATGAAACAAACGTTGTATTGAAGTCTGTTTCTTGGACTACAAAATAACACCTTTA
>JXSR01S013758.1:77545-88360 GCA_000969725.1 Ophiothrix spiculata
AGAAACAGTGCAATAAATACTTAATTTTTGCTAAATTTCAAAAGAAGTATACAATTATATGAATAAAATAAGCATATTCTTGTTAATTACTTTAAGGCAGCAATTCATTTTTACCTCATGAATAATTAATGTGGTGCAAATTGCACCATTTGGCACTCAACATGCTCAAAGGGTTTTAAAGAAAGATCACATTATTAATGTTGTCTACACCATGTGGAATTTTTTAAGGATTTTATTTCAAACTCTACTTATAACCTGCAGGTCAAAATGCTAGAATTTCTAAATTATTAAATACACAATGCAATTTGTAGACTTCAGTCTAATGAGTGCACACACAAAAAAATCCATGGGGAAATGAGGATAAACTACCTTGCCCAAGGACACAACACATTGACACAAACAGGGCTTGAACTCACAACCTATGGATTACGAGACGGGTGCCAACACATCATCAACACCGCCTCCTCAAATTTTTTTGTGAAATACCATATTAGTTACATCATTTTCATTATTTAGAAATTGTCTTTTATATCTTGATAATAAGACGACAGCAAAGATAATGCTAGTGCGGTCTGAACTTTTAGTTTTTATATATGGCCGAAAGCAGACCTACGTCATACGCAGGAAATACGCAGCACAGTGGTCATAAAATAACTCACCTTGAACTTTGTGCACAGTGAAAACAATCATGACTTCAGTCAGGCATTCCTTCATTTTCTTTCTTTTTTAGCGAGAAGGGTATAATGTGAAATGATGAGGTGTTTGTGACCTTGTTGTGGATTAAATCCGGGAATCAAGATAAAATAGGGAATTGAAACTTACCTATTGAAAAGTGCCGCGACCCAGCTCATGAATATAGGACCGATTTGCTACAATAATCAGTTGATTATTGTAGCAAATCGGTCCTATATGTAAATGATGTACCATGCTACGTCACATAATAACCATCATTATGTACATTGTAGGGTTATCCCCATTGTTATCTGCGCGTTAATCCAAAGTTGTCTACGACATTCCGCGAGGTGATGTATATCTCTTTTACAGTCTTTGTGTTGTCACTAATACTAGTGAAGCATTTGTTTTGTACTAGTTGGATGGCGAGTATACAATTTCAAGTAAAATACCTATTCGTGGTTGGTCCACATTTTGTCCATTTGCTCGGAATAAGAGTTTCACGGCCCTGATTGAATTCCACACATCCCACATAATTTTGGAATCGAAATATTTTGAAAATTGGCTAGAATCAATCAAAATTTCCAAGAGCCGACAAAGGTCCCGGATGTAAACAAGACGCCCGGATGTCCGCGCTTGCCTATAACAGTGAAATGCAAGTCATTCAATTAAAGACTTATATCAACCCAATCTTTTGGAGAAAGATTTTACAATTCTAGAAGTGATGACAAAAAACATGTAAAAGTATCCTTTTGTAGAAGCTGGGACTATAGTCTCAGGTAGAAGCAAATTTAAATGCTGAACAGAATAGTATGTCAGTTTTGACTAAAATTGAATAAATAGTCACAGTAGTTGACTCATTAGAAAATATGAATACAAAAATACACACAAATGCTCAAGAGTAATAAATAAAAACTAAATAATTCAGACTTTTACCTCAAATCTTATTAATTAATTAACATATCATTAACATAATGAACAAAATATTTTTTTCAGAAAGCTTGAAGTCCAAGTCTGACCTGTAACAACATAATTAGGTTAAGCATATGCAACCAACTACTTGCTATCTATTTGCAAATAAATTAGGGGAGGGTTACTAAAGTTTACTAATATTTAATACACTTATGTAACATTGGTAGCCATAGACCTCATAATATTAATAGGACCATTTTCTTAAAAAAAAAAATTAGCATTTTGAACGCATGTATTGTGTAATTTTTTGCATAATTTGTTCCAAAATGATATAAATTTTGTTGTTTATGAAACAAAAGTTACTAATGGAATTGGACAAGTCAAAAAAAAAGTGAAATTTTTGTACAAAATATTTTCTTGAATTTGCAATTTTTCTGTTAGTTTTTGAATATTGTACACTAGCGGTTTAAAGTATTTCCGCATAAACACTTTATTCAGCCATATCTCACAAGGCGTTTACAAGGAAACTATCGGGAAACTTATGTTGCTTTTGGTCAGATCTGATAGGTAATCTAGTTAAGTGTAAACTTGAGCTCCAAATTGGATCAACCTTCTCACGTATAGGTAGGGGCAACAACACAAATAGGTCGAAAAATGTGATTTTTTAGGTCAAATTTGATTTGACAATGCCTGGGTCAAGGTCACTTCACCGCTCAAGTTGAGTGGTCATGTGGAATGTGTATTTGTAATAGAGTGACAAGCAGGCAATGAAATGTCCTGGTCACGCTTGACTTCGCCAAGAGAATGCTTGGAAGCTAACGAAAAATGATCCTTCAACGCCACCCAGTTTACAAAAATAGGGCCGTGGTAAAAATGGAATGGTCCTTGGCGGTATATGACATTTTAAAATGTTTTAAGAGGTTTTCAATCTGTCATATACCGTCACAAAACACTCCACATTCATCACAACCCTATTTTTGTAAACTGGTGGGGCTTTGAAGGATCATTTTTCGTTAGCTTCCAAGCATTCTCTTGGCGCAGTCAAGCGTAACTAGGATATTTAATCGCCTGCTTTTCACTCTATTACATATACACATTCCATATGACTACTCAACTTGAGTGGTGAAGTGACCTTGACCCAGGCGTTGTCAAATCAAATTTGATCTAAAAATCAAGTTTTTCGACCCATTTGTGTTGTTGCCCCCTATCCGTACGTGAGGGGGTTGATCCCGTTCGGTGCTCAATTTTACACTTAACTAGATTACCTATCAGATCTGACCAAAAGCAACATAAGTTTCCAGATAGTTACCTTATAAACGCCTTGTGAGATATGGCTGAATAAAGTGTTTGTGCGGAAATACTTTAAACCGCTAGTGTATGTCAGAAGTTGGAATTTAAAAAACAAACATTTGAGAAACAATCATTGACATATGTTTCTAGATGTAGAAAGACATCAACATTTTGCTTAAGAGTGTTTTATTGAGGCATTCTGTATAAATTGGGGCAAAATCACACAATTTGGTCAAAATCTGACATTACCATCACTTTCAATGAGTAAATCCTCCCCAAAGATGTATTCTTTTATGTGCTGTGGTTTTTAATTATCAGATCAAAAATTAAAATAATCCATTATTTTTTTTTTCTGGAACTAAAAATGTTTCATAATTTGTGCTAAAACAACACAAGTGTGTAATGTTTGTACAAATTGAGCCCCATATTTTGGTAATTGGTTTATGCATGGGTCTCTATTTCTTTCAACAGTGGTACATGTATATTTATGGTGCAACTTTGATAAAGGCACAACCCTACCCAAACCAAAGCGGAGTTAGCCCCAGCCCCCAAACACTTCAAATTCACAATAGATACAGAATCACCTTGTTAAGGCTGTTGTCAACCCATTATTGTTTGGAAATGTTTTTGCTCTGTAACTCCTTATGATTAAATTGAATCTATGTGAAATAATACATTTTTAGATATCCAAAAAAAAAAAGGAAAAAGAAAAAAAAGAAGAAGATATCGGTTTGGGACCAAAATATGTGAAACTGTTTCTCTTATTATAATCTTTAAAAATATGACCAGGATAACTTCCCTCAATTTTCAATTTAATCTGAATACATTTTGAATTTTTGACCAATATCTGCAATATTTAAAAAATAAAAAAATCTAAAATTTGAGAAACTAATACTAGATATTTGTTTATTAATTTTTAAAGGTCAAACTGGTTCAAATATTACCAAAGCAAATGTTTTTTAGTCTTTCCAAAAACAGATCAAAATTTCAAAAATCAAAAGTTTTAGGTTTAAAGCAGAATGATGTCAATATTTAAACAAACAATGTCAAAAGCACATAATTTGGTCAAAAAACTGACATTTCCATCATGTTTAGCACAAAACCCACTTATAATAGATGTATGCTTTCATAATATTTTAATTATTAATTCCAGAGTTAAAGAGTAAAAAATCTATCCAAATTGTTTGATAACCCCAGCCTTAAAGTCAGAATAGATACAGTCTCATCTTGTTAAGCCTATCACAGACTGTTACGCAGATTCTGTCAACATTAAGTAGCAGTGCAAACTTTGCTCTTCATTTCAGCTGATAAGAGATGTCTATAGGTAAACCAATCTGGGTTTACTCAAACTTGTTTTATCATTATTAACTCAATGTCAATCTGGTTGTGGTTATTGGTGCCCTAATTAGACCAAGTGTGATAAAGACTCAGTCTACTGGTATTTTAAATTAGACAACACAAATATATTTTGCTGTTATTTTCATTTGATAATACTGCAGCCCTATATAATTACTTACAAGAAATAAAAATCATCAAAATATTATCTGCATTGGAACTTACCGTGTAATTTTTGTTGTAAGTCTAAGTACTTTTCTTAAATATATCCTAAAAGATAGATGATCCAAATTAGTCGCACATATACCATTTCCTTTTGAATGATGAATCTTTGCTTGCATATTCTGAAGTTTGAATCACAATGCGTGAGCCAAAATTTGTTGTAGGTGCAACCCTATGATATTCATATTGATAAACTAGGGGTTTTACTTGACTTGACTTGACTTGGTTATGAGAAAAATATTGGCTTCCTTGTGGTATCAAAATCTCAAATTTGATTTTGGAAAGGGGAGGGGTCGAAAAAGTGAAGGGAACACATACCTCCTAGTAGGATCAGTGCAGTTCAATGTAGGTCATATTTTACTAAATACCAATTGCTAGTTGGCATTGTATGATGAAATTCAAATTTCAGCTAAATCTCTGAACTTATGTTTTTGGTAAACGAATATATTGTATTAAAAAAATCTATATTTAGGCACTTAGGCCATATTTATACTTTTTTGTGAATGACCATGTATATTGTGCCATATGTTTTCAGCAAGCATCCACTAATTATTCAATATCTATTCTAATTTACATAGCAACGCATATTTGGGGAGGAGGAGAAAAATATATATTATATGATCAATAGGGATCATATAAATAATCCCAAAATATATGAAGTAGTTATCGATTTCCCATCATCAAACCTGCGTTATCATTAGAAAATGCATTGAAAACTATTGAAAATGTTTAAAGAGTGTATACTTGTCGCAATGTCGCACCATATATATATTATTGCCCATGAAAAAGTAAAAACCAACCCTTACCCTAGTTAAAGATATATCAACTCATGTTAAGTTATTTCATTTCATGAAACTACACCATAGTTTATTTCTGATATGAACATATGAACAGACTGAACATTTACTAACAAATTACCCTCTCAAATTTGTGTAATTTGCTGATGTAATCAATAAATAGCTCATCTGGACATCCCTTATCACTGCAAATCAGTATACATAACCATCTGAATATCCCTTATCACCGATTGATCATAATCATGTTCATCAAGGGTTTAAGACAATAGATAACAAGACCAAGGTACAAAGTTACTTCTGCGTAACAGATAATTTAAAAAATCACATAACTCAACAGATGGGAAACATATAACCAAGACAAATTCTCAGGTTTTTGGCATATATGGAGGATCAAATATTATGCCAAATTTGGTTTTGATTGCATATTATCATTGATGGTATGAAGATGGCGACTTTTAAGGAACTATTTTGTTTGCTTTTGTTGTTTATAGTGCAACCACCGGAGGCAGATACTCAGCCAGGGCCGACAGTAGTCACCACACTCCCACCACGTAAGTTTTACATGTGTATTTATTTTCATTCTCACTGAGTGATTTCTATTATTATTACACAGGCATATTTTAAAGTAAAAAAGTGACCAAAATGGGATTGGAAAGAGTTAATGGTTCAATACTAAATGATAATGCACATACAAAAAATGAGACCAACAACTTAACGTCCCCTCCCTCTGAAGGATGTGAGGAGCAAGATCTAGTTTTTGACTCAATTTCATTCAGCATGTTAAGTCAGACAAATGACTTTGCAAAATTGCCAGATTCCAAATGCCCTCATCTGGATTCTAACTAGGGCCCAGTGTATGCAACACAAGATTGCTAACCACTAACAGTGTGGTGCTATTGCGCTCCTCTAATAGTAAAACAATATAAAGATGAATAAAGTGAACTTTTATACTCACTATTGAAATATCTTGGTTCTGGTAAGAAACTTCTTTCACTCAAGAATAGCCATAAGTTTATAATTTTGATAGGAATAAATCTGTCTTTCCTGATTGGGACTAAATGTTGTGGTAGCGAATACTTAAATTGACTGGATCTGTAGATTTTTTTGCTAATATATTTTGCATAAACAGTTTTCATGAATCTTTCAAAGTGAACCCGAAATGACAATTAAACAAACATTTCTTGAAATAGGAGTGGGCTATAAATTGGTGATTTTTCAGTTTGCCTTGTCAACAATTTTTTTGGATTGCACTTGACCTATCTCAACTTGAAATGACAAAATTTTTGGTTATGGGTCAAAGAAAAGAGTGTGCTGCGCCCTCTAGTGTCAGCGTGTTGTCATAGTAAATTTCTGTGTATTGGAGAAGGAAATGCTTTGAATCTAAAAATCTTTTGCATTGTAAAGCAATTTTAATGTCTTAATATGTGTAAATAAGGTATAAAATCCATGTTAAGAGTTTTCATGACAATTAGACATTTCGTCGTCATAATGGATGTTTTCCTTCAAAATTGTGTGAGGGCGCTTTTAATGATTATGCGCAAGAGAAAACGATTTTGCTAATTTTAAGGTAACAGTTGCCAAGGCGGTATCAAGTTTGATCTGCTCAGAAAATTTGAGCCTTCTATCTAATTTAGTTTGTCAGTAAGACTCATTTAAATGTGTCAATAATAACCCTATGTAAAAGCATAGGGGTCAACGAACTTTCCCCTGTACAAATGTATAGGAACTAGCGCCCTGCGGGGAAACCCGAAATCCTGAATTTTCCCAGACCGGACCGGACCGAAACCGGGTCGGGAATTTTTTCGAGCTATTTTCGGGTTCGGTACGGTCTGGGAAAAATATTACCGGGGTCGACTGGGGCGGGGAAATGTTACACGGGGTCGGGGAAAGTTTACATTCGGTCCGGGAAAAGCAAAAGTCGTTCGGGGTAATAATAAATGGGTCAACAATTAATCGCTGTGTCTATAATGTCATAATCCTTGTTAAAAACCATTCTAATGACTTGAAATTCGGGGTAACTCGGGGTCGGGGCAAAATATCCATCTTGGCCGGGAAATCATGAAAAACTGCCGGTCCGGGTCGGTCCGGTCTAGAAAAAATCCTTTCGGGTCGGGGTCGGTCGGGGCAAGCTAAATTTTTATCGGAGGGGGCGGGTCGAGAAAAAAATTGTCGGGGAACGACGGGGTCGGGGTGAGAAAAAACCTGCCCCGCAGGGCGTTAATAGGAACATTAAAATAACGTTCAAATGGGTACTTTGATCAAACTAATTATAGTACAAGGCTCAAATTCCTTGGGCAAATTAAACATCAGAGTATCTGAACATCTGCATACTTTAATTTATTCAAAGTTGTATAAAGTCACATAATTACAAAAAGGGCCCTCGCTTGGAATTTTGACCAAAAACATCAATTTTCAGGAATACGAAATGACAAAGGTTTACAAAAACTGCATATTTGTGTTCCTTGGACTCCATTTGATAAATATTGACCCATTAACAAACCAAAAAGATCAGGAATTGAGAATTACATAACAATTTTTGTAAGATAAACAAGAATTTCACTAAAATGAGATATGGTCACAAGAGGGCGCTGCACACTTTTTTCTTCGACCCGATTAATTTTTTTTGCCATTTCATGTTGTGATAGATCAGTTACAATGCATAAAAACTGTTGACAAAAAGAAATTCTGAAAAAAGCAATTTTGACTTATATATAGCCCACACCTACTTGAAATCAAGACATTTTGCCAAGATTCATGACATTTTGTTAGTACTTATGTTATTCCAGTGAATTTTATGAATGAAAAAATGAAATACACATTAGTTAATTTGAAATTTGAAGGTTTTTGCTTGTTTTATTTCTACACTACAAAGTAACAGACATGTGAGACGATGATTAAATAATACTGTCAGAATGGTCCGCTTTTGGCGATGAAATGATAAGAAAAATGGCAGCAACCAGGATGTTTTTTCCTGATATAATATTAAGCAATTACGACCAAGAATGTTATCAACCCATCAATTATGGAAACATTTTTGATTTGATACTATTACCTGCGGAGCAAAACCCCATGTTGGGGTAAAACTGCAACAAGAAATTATTTTAATGTGTCATATCTATATGGGTTATCTGGACCATAGGTAACATCACTAGGGTGGACACAAAATCAGTATGATGCATGGGGCCCAGCAGGAGGGGTATAAGTCATTGCAGGGGGCAAATTTCAAAATTGGTCAAATTTTTGATTAAAACCATTCTAACATGTTTCTCTCGTCATATGGAAGCAGAAAAAGTATACTTGACCCATATTTGAAGATGAAGGGATTTTGAGATATATCCAAAAGGTAATTACAGGGGTTACATGTTGGGCCTATGGGAGTCAAAAAATTTAAATAAAAGTGTCAGATTTGATTAAAAATGGTCTCAAAATGTTAGTCTTGCAAAACTGTGTAGACAAAGTAATATTTTCCAACGTCTTCAATCAATCGTTTCTATGGTATCAAGCAAAACTTTTCCAATTGGTGCAAGTAACAAAAAAACTTTATATCAACCTGTAACCGTAGCAACTGTTGATCGTAGACATTGGAAACATTATTTTGTACAGACAGTTTTGCAAGACGAACAGTTTGAGACCATTTTGATATAATATTGGATGGCTTGAAGGCGATACCTGAAAATAGTGGATGAGCTACATGTTTGACAAAAATATGATCACGATATTTTTCAAACATGTAGCGATCCAATATTTTTAGGTATCACCTGAAAGAAGCCATCCAATATTAGCATTATTATGTTCTAAGAATCTGACTCGACACGGTTTACCAACTTTTTTTGGGTGATACGAATAAAAACTGTAACTTGGTTTTACTGTACATACCTCAACGCCTAAACCTGCAATGTCAGTGGCATGACAGTGCAATGTATAGTACTCGAGTAGTGGAATGATGCAGTTAAACTTGATGATGAACTTGAATATAAGTCTGTTGCTGAAGTAAATCTATGGACACCTACGAGGCAACAGCACTACATGAGTATTTAATTCAAACTCACGAAAGATCGTTACCGCATAAATCCCACATTCGAACTGACCAAGCCGGTCACATCAACATGTGATGTGGTTGATTGTGTACATGTTCATGAAGCTTCTTACTGCACTGTTCTGTCTGCACTGACATGAACATGTGAATGACCAATTTCAGATATTGTTTTTCACCGTAAATTCACTCTTCAATAAATTCTTTTTGAGTTCAATCGTTGCTCTATACATTTCTCCTTTATAAATTGTTCGTAACCAGTGTTTTAATTACCTTCTAGTTTTCCAAATCGGAGGTAAATTTCCTCAATTTAGCGTTCTGTCCGTCCGTAATTGACCATGTTAGAAAAGAGGGCGACTGTGTTTCTGGAAAAAAGACCTAGAATGTTTACAAAATTTTTCGAAAATCTTGGAAATTTCGAAGTCTGTAATACACCAAAATGTTGCAAATTAAATGCAAAAATTTTGTAAATAGTTATGTTTGTAAAATTTGAAAGCATTATTTATATGTGTAAACCAGTAATCTCTAAAAAAAAACTTGATAAAAAGCGTGATGTTAACTTTTAGCCAATGGCTGCCCAGTGACTATAAAAATGGATGAGTCCAGGGGCTTATGACGTCAGAGGATGACAGATATTTGATATGACGTCAGAGGATGACTGATATGGTACATTATTATGTTCTGAGCTGACCGATTTCCAAAAAAATCGGACAGGGATATCGGACAGTATACAAAATATCAGATTTTGAACATAATAATGATAAAATTGGACGGATTTTTTCGCATGATACTCAAAGATATTGGTCTCGCTATGAGTTTTAGAAATATCGAGCTTGACGCTGCGCGATATTTCGTAAAACTCATAGCTCGACCAATATCTTTTTGTATCATGCTCAATCCATCCAATTTTATATCAATATTGGCTGGTAAATATCAAAATGACGCCAATACACAGTTTTATCTGTTATATAGGAAAGTTCTATTGACATATCCAGTTTGTACTCACGTTTGGAGCTATGACAATAGAACTTTCCTATATAATTTTATCTACACTATCCTGATGAATCTCTTCAAGACAGTTTTATCTGTATTTTATTTACTGTACACTTGTATAGGACGGAAGATTCTTAGAACATAATAATGAACAAAATCGGAAATTTTTGACTCCCATAGGCCCATCTCATGACCCTTGGTATGACCTTTCATGTTTTCGGATATAACTCTTGAAATCTTCATCAGAGATGGGTCAAAGTATACTTTTTCTGGTTTGTTATGATGAGAAAAACATGTTTACATGATTTTGTACAAGATTTGACCAATTCCAAATTTGTACTCTGCAATGACTTTCTGCCCCCTCCTGTAGGGTCCCATTGTGTGTCCACCCTAGTGATGTTACTTAAGGTTCATAGAACCCATCTGGATAGGACACATTAAAATAATTTCTTGTTGCAGGTAAAACTGTATTGCTCCCTAGGTATATGCAGTTTATTAACAAAACATATAAATTAAAAGAAGTGGATTAATATGAATATTAATTAATTAAATTAATTGAAT
>JXSR01S013758.1:99840-109943 GCA_000969725.1 Ophiothrix spiculata
GCGGTTACGAACAAGATCCAACGGATGATTTTGATTGGACCATGCTGAGCGGCCCTACCCCGACAATTAACACAGGTCCAGATGTAGATGTGTCATATGGAACTCCTTACGGTAAGTGCACTATTACATGTTACTTCGAATTCAGGAATATTGTACTAATGGTGTGTAGACCTTACTAGCCGAGAATGTTACATATTTGCCACCGTACACAAATATGGTAAAGAAATATCTTAATATCTTGTATTAATGGTGTATATAGTCTGATTTTTTTTTTCAAAATTTGATTTCCACTTTCATATGAAAGATCACCTCAAAACAGGGTATAGAAAAAAATCAACCTTTCTGGGAACTTTTATTGTGCTGATGAGAATTTTCTGTGAGATTTATGAAAAAATAGACGAATCACTCGAAAAACTCACTTGTTTTTGACAGTTAGTTGACATTCACTCCAAAATTTGGCTCATTTATTTATTGGCATCATTCAAATATTGCCAGAAAAAATCATCTGTTGTCAGAAATTCTCGAATTTTTTTATTATTATTTGACTTTATATTATTATTATATATTTAACCTTACTGATTTTTTTCTGGGACTTCGAACTTTTTTCTGGGAACGACGCGGCCGCGTTACCGCGGATTTCGAAGCCCTGCCGCAAAATATGATTATTTTTTTGAAATATCAGTTCATTTGGTCCAACCATTATGATTTTATGAGCATTTTTCCTATTTATAGTTTCCATACTTTGCTATGTAGATATTTTATGGTTACCATAATTTGACACATTTTTGTTTATATCTTAAAAAGGAACATGTATCTGCCATAAAATGTCACATGGGTAATGAGAAAAATATGAGGAATATTTTGTTACCAAATCTCAAAAAGTTTGAAAAAGTTGACCCAATTTGACAAAGCTCTTTTAACACAACGGTGATGGGATTTGAACCTGCAAACCATTGATTTCTAGTAGAAATTGTTCATTACTCTGACTACAGTACCATGGTAACATTTCTGACAGGTGAAAAAAAAAGAAAAATATAGATTGCAAGTAATCTGACCAATATGAAATCAAATATTGTTCCTATAGGTAAATACATGTATGCAGAAGCCACAGGTCAGGCTGTTGGTAACAAGGCCAGGCTGCTGACACCAAGCTTCCTGCCAGATCCAGGCGTACCTGATGTCTGCTGGAAATTTCAGTACCACATGTATGGAAATGATATTGGTTCCCTTGCTGTTAAGGTAGGCGGGCAACAAAACTAAATTGTTAACATCTTAGTGCAATAAGCGTATCAGGTTTTTATCATATAGACAAGTGCCATAGCCTGTTTTTTTTTGTGGGGGAGGGAAGGGAAATTTATGTTGATTGCTTATATGTAAATCCAAAAGATGTGAGTTCAAATTGTCCTGTCATTGGTCAAAAACTGTCAAAATTGTTCTTTTAGATTAAATGCTGCCACCTAAAGCACAATTTTAAAAGCCACTGACATATGGCAGACAAATTTTAAAGTTTTTTTTCATTTGTTGCATTCTGTGCCAAGGTGTTAAAGGTGCAAGTCATGATTTTGATGTGACAAAAACCTCGCCTGTTTTCTAGCTAAATAAAAAGAAGAGCACACTATAAATATATTCTGAAAATTTCACTTGACTCTGACCATTCGTTTCCAAGTTACAAGCTTTTTAGCATTTTGAAAATCCCCATAGGTTACTGTGTTGTAATTACTGTTGGGACCCTGACAATAATTAGAAAATGACACATTTTCTCACTTTTCTCAAAAATGCAAGCACATATGAAAGAATGGTTTGGGGATCGTAACATATACCAGTTGAGGATTCTTATAAGCTAAAAAACTAAATTTTGATAGAGGTGACCTTGAGGGTGAAAAGTGGATCATGAATTGCCCCTTTAAATAAATGAATTATGACCATTTACCGACAACCTCCAGTATAGTCAGCACTTTAAATTTTTGAGGTAAAAGCAAAAAAAATATGTGTAAAAGTAAATTCTGACAAAATTGAGATTTTAGCATCTTTTAAATGGTTATTGCTCTTCTTAAACTCCGTTCAGCTTTCGTTTCAATTATCAAAATATTTTAAAACTAGCATTTTCTAGACATAGTTGAATTGGAAAATGGGCATGAAATGAAAACGTCGAAGCAAGATTTTTGTTTTTATGTATTCTGGTATTCATGCTCTGAAGTATCATAACTTTACTTCTGGGTGTTGTATGAAGCTGAAACAGTTATCATTTTAAAGCTGCAAATATGTTCTTTTTTACTCTGTTTACTGGAGGATTGTGGTAGTCGGTCACATATTAAGCGGGTTAGCATAGCGGTAATTTCCTCGCTTTGCACCACTGAGTCCCGGGTTCGATTCCCGGTCCCGGCGCTGTATGTGCATTTGGTTTTCAGTCCATGCTCGCTTCCACAGGTTCTTCTCCGGGTACTCCGGTCTTCCTCCTGCATTCAAAACTGATTTAATTAAAGAAAGATCTTGGACCCCAATGGTAATAAGCTTCAATAGAGGCTTTCTTGGGTTATCCTTGGCGATTAGCCTAAAGAATTATTTCTTTCTTTCTATTGTAGCCATCGCGAATGCAACTTTCTTGCATTCACATGACCAATAAATCTATTTACAATCTACAAAATAATACTACCAAACTTCTTGCTAAAGCAATGGCATTTCCTCAGTTTGACTACTGCAGTCCTGTTTGGTCTAACTTTTCTATTACCAATCACAATAGCCTTCAAATCCTGCATAACAAGCTTGCTCGTATACTTCTTCATACATATATCAGGACTTCAATAGATAAAATGATGAACGACCTAAGCTGGGACAGACTTGATGAGCGCTGGAATCACCAGCTACTTGTTATGACTTTTAAATGTTTAAAAGATATTGCTCCTCAGTATCTTTCATCTATGTTCACTTTTACGCGTTCAACTAATACCAAAAACACAAGGAGTAGACTAAATAATATTCTTATTGTACCATCATGGAACATTGCTGCTGGTAGAAGAACATTCCACTATAGAGCTGCTTCTCTTTCGCTCCAATTTTGTGAATTTAGAAATGTTATTTCTATGTAACTTGTATTCATTGACCATTTTCATTATTTTGTTTTTTTTTAATTTAGATATACAAGCATTTTTATTCTTGTATTTTTGTAAATATCATTCTTTGTAATTATAAATTATATATAGTAATTTTTCTCTGGACCTCTTGGGAGACCAGTACATTTGTATTGAAAGAGTATGCCAGAATAAAGATAGAATAAACTAAACTAAATTAAACTAAAATATAGTGCGAAATAGTAACTAGTGATCCTGAACCAAGGGGAGAAACTTTAATGTTTTAAATATTTTCTACCAACAGAATATTCTTATTTTTGCCTGAACAATTGCAAGGGTCAAGTTGATGATTAATCAGAAGAAAAAAAAGTTAGTCGCCATCTGTCTTAAAAAGATATCTGAAGATGAAATCAAGTTGGGTAAAATCCTGAAAATATTTTTTATCACTGGACAAAATTCTGTTATAAAACACTAAATTAATTGAAAAAGTCAGTTGCATCACATCTCCAAGTGCAAGCGTTTCCAAATTATTGATAATTTAAAGGATTACAAAATCATCGCCGATGACCCATATTTTTTATTGCTGAATTATGAATTTCAAAGCAAATAGGAACTTATCACTGCGATAGTTGTTAATTTTTGTTATACTTTCCATTTTTTAGATCAATGGTCAGTCTAATAATCTATGGATAGAATCTGGTTCCAAAGGCAACATTTGGTATACAGCCTACCTACCAGTCACAAGTACCACACCGTATCAGCTGGCCTTTGAATCCACCGTGGGAGGCGATGCTGGTGATATCGCCTTGGATGATGTCAGCTACAGAGCTGGACAATGCCCTGTACCAGGTAAATATATTGTATAAATAAGTAGAAATGAATGTTGTTGATTACAAATTAAACCCTTGAATCTACCATGGGAGGCGATGCTGGTGATATTGCCTTGGATGATGTCAGCTACAGAGCTGGACAATGCCCTGTACCAGGTAAAATATATAATGGATAAATGTTGTTGGTTACAAATTTAGTCTTAGAATCCACCGTGGGAGGCGATGCTGGTGATATTGCCTGGGATAATGTCAGCTACAGAGCTGGACAATGCCCTGTACCACGTAAAATATATAATGTATAAATGTTGTTGGTTACAAATTTAGCCCTTGAATCCACCGTGGGAGGTGATGCTGGTGATATCGCCTTGGATGATGTCAGCTACAGAGCTGGACAATGCCCTGTACCAGGTAAAAATGTTGTACAAATAAATGATGTTGGTCACAAATCTAGTTTTGAATGTGTACAGAGACAAAATCTCTGCCTAGGTAGAGACTCAGCGTAGCTGGCTATGGGTGTCACTTGCATGGGAAACAGGAGAAACTTATTTGGCTTGATTTTACTAAAAAGACGACTTTAAATTACACAACAACTACTGTTAACACACCATTGACTAGTCAGGATTATTATGAATATACTAAAAATTGTAAATTTCTTACCTTTTTTCGACAAACGGGTAAAAACCCTTAGTAATTTCAGTCCTCAGTGAGACAAAATATCACATCAGAATCAATTCTGTACTTGTAAACAAGGTCATGTACCGAGAGCGCTATGTGCACGTTTATAAGCGTTTCAGTCAAATGGCGCATACAGGGGTACTATTTGTACGCAGAACATGGCGCGGTCAAAAAATAGATAGATATTGCAAATGGTTTTTGCATATTTTGTAATGGTTTGAAGCACATTCATGAAAAATACCACATATTTTATGACGCTGGTGGATTTTTGACCGTATTGTGACCCCTCCAAAAGTAGGCGATGTTGTGGTATTTATGAAAATGACATGATGAAAAGCGATACAGAGAAGCCTTAACATCTATGCTTATTAACATCTATGTGCAGTATACAAAACAAATGTAAACTTTGTTTTTCAGATATCTGGATTAAAACTATGGTCCTTCATTGACTTTGATTTGGCTATATTCTTTTGGGACTGCACCCCTCAGTAAAATAGCAATTTTGGTCATTTCAGGTCCATAGTTTTAACCAGAGATCTTCAAGTAAGTATAAATTTGTTTAATATTAGTGTATTACGATTAATACTATATAAGACACATTTGCTCCTGAGTCATTAAGTGAGAGCAAATATCACCAATGTCTACTGGATCGTTGAAGTGTTTGGAAGTGAATGTAAATCTTGATATCGATATTGATTGTGTCATTACAGGTGAATGTGACTTTGACGAGGATCTCTGCTCATGGACACAAGTTCCTAATGATGAGGACGACTTTGATTGGATACGTTTCCAAGGCACAACATCTAGCGGAAGTACAGGGCCAACACAGGACCATACGTCAGGCTCAGGTATATGTGATCTATTTGTTCTTCCTGTAATATGGAAAATATTCATGCTTTGATTCAAACATATACTCATCGGGATTAGCATTGTTTCAAGGCAGTCAAGTTAGCTCAGTTGGTAAAGCGCTTGCTTGCGGTGCGGAAGGTCCCTAGTTCAAACCCCGCTGGTGCCAAAAGTTTAGTGTGCTTGAAATTCTCTTGGACAAGGAACTAACAGATAATTGTCTTGTAGAAACCCGCACGTAACTCGGGGAGCTGATTCGGGCAGCGATGGTGCGTATGTGGGCTGATCAAGGTTCAGCGCCCCTCAAGGTTGCTGCAGAACGTGAAATTATGCTTGGTATGGAATGGAGCTTACTTGGGCCACAGTGGTCAGCGAACACCTGTAAAGTGTGCAGAGGCCGCGTGGAATTACAAATCTGGGAGGCATGGCGCACTATAATAAATCCCCAGTATTTATTTATTTAATTTTTCTGTGTTAGCCATGTAGCATTCATGCAGACACTACCACACATCAGACCAGAATAATGGCACGGCAGTGGTAATTTAACATTGGTACTGAACCGATTAATTCAAATCAATATTTTATATATCTGCTGATTATTGCTTCAGTTTCTCATTCAGACTTGTCCATATTAATTCAAATATTTTTTACGTTTCCGTTATTACATGTATACAAAAGCTAGTGAACCCCGTGTCCATCACAAGAAAGCTTCTTTGTTTAGGAAGCGGATTAGTGCAGCGGTATTTACCTTGGTTTGCACCACTGAGTCCTAGGTTCGATTCTCAGTCCTGGTGCTGTATGTGCATTTAGTTTTCAGCCCATGCTTGCTCGCTCTTCCTCCAGTATCCAACACTGTTTAATTAAAGAAAGATCTTTGACCCCAATGGAAATAAGCTTCATTAGAGGCTTTCTTGAGTTAGCCGTGGCAATTAGCCTAAAGAATTCTTATTTTTTCTGAATTCATACTCGAAACGTAAATAGACTATGAGAGCTTCGACATGAAAAAACCACATGAAAGTTAACGTTTTCTCAACTCAGTTTACTTTGTTGCAAGTGGTGTGCAATCTTTTGTCACTGCACAAAATTCCCATATACACATGCATTGCTCAATGCGTTTGCGGCAAGTATACTTGACTCACATCAGCCCCTCCACAAATCAGTGCTTAAGTCAAGGATTGATCACCAGGGAGGCACAGCCACCAAATTTGTAATTCCTTTTCCACATTCACCCAAACCTCTACCCCTCTCCCTCCTGTGCAGCTGCATTAATTTGGGAAGGGACAAACAAGAAACAAGCAGAATATTTTAGGAAAGGCAATGCAAGTTCAAAATTGTTTGGGAAAACTGCTCCTTTTAGGTGAAACGTAATTAAAATTATTTTATGATAGCGTTTAAATGTGGACAATTTGTCTTTGTATTTTATAATCAATCAATATGTTTTTTTTTCAATTTTTCTAGGCTACTACATGTATACAGAAGCAAGCTCACCAAGAGTTTACTTAGAAAAAGCTACAATGTCTTCCCCAATCCTCATTCCTGCTCCGAATCAATGCTTCAGTTTCTGGTATCATATGTGGGGTGTGGACATGGGGGATTTGTCCGTGTATGTGCTGATTGATCCTGGGAGTGTGGGCGAGTACTCCATTAGATGGTCGTTATCAGGACAGCAGAGTACGAGTGGTACGGACTGGAAAGAAGCAAAGATTGGGCTTTCTGAGTCACTGCCCTATCAGGTAAGATTTTTGGTCTAAAGTTTTCTGCATTACAGATATATCGAATTCAGGAGTTCATCCTTGTTTTGTAAATTTTCAAAAAAAGAAAAAAAGAAAGACAATTTCAAAAAGAAAAAAAAAACGAGCACAAGAAATGGTTATGCAGTTGAATGTCGTAGCAAATGTAGCAGTGATGTTGGCTCTGGTGGATGTGAGCACATTTTGACATGTAAAGCATGGTTTCTTGTGCATTAGACTAAAAAGTAAAATACTTCTGTCAAAAGGACTTTTGGTTAAGTGCTATGGTTTTTTATTTCTAATTTTTCACTCAGAAAGGCTAAGTCCTAGGCGCAACATTTTATTGTTCAAAAGAACCAGCATATAGGTTAGCATAGACTAAAAATTTATAATAGTTTAAATCTAGCAGTGTACAATAGCTAACAATATCGTACGCAATATATCTATTAATATTACAAACTGAAGATACGGAAATGAGGACTCTATGCTATTGGTTGATTGATTGCTGATCTCCTGTTTTTAGAATATTCTCCGTTGATTAAAATTGATTGGTGTTTTACAGTCTCCTGTTATGTGAAAAAAATATTAAAAGGTATTGCGCATTGCTTTACGAGTGCGCGGGCTACAGAAAAAATTGTTTTTGTTGGTCTTTTTTGTCATCTTTTTTGTAAATAAAGCCTGTAGATGGCATCAAGCAGTGACCAGTCATCATGGGCTAGTCCATTACCATTAAAAGGGGTGCTATAACAGTTTATTTTTGGTCATTCCATTCTACAAAACTTTTGCCGTTGTTTCAGTCAACATTACATAAAGAGCAGAACAGGTCCCAGGTAATATTTTAATGTGTTTTGGTGGAAATTGTTCAGGTTAATGTGATCAGGAAAAAATTGTTCTAATGTAAAATATCTTTTAGTAATACATATACCAAATACGAGGGGGTATCAAAAAGTTTTAAAGATCACCCAAAAGAAATACCGCCAGGAACATAATTTTATTATGTTACCATTAAGTCATCTTTACATAGCCATTGTGCAAAGTAACACATTTCTCCCATTTAACACCTAATTTCCACAGACCGACTTTGTAGAGGTCCTCTTTTAGCCAAAAACATCCATATTTTTTTTGGCTAAAATTATCATTTTCAGGTCGGCCATGCTTTATTACGTCATTATGACATCATTTTTTCGACCATTTTATATAATTTTGGTATCAATGGAAAGAGGAGATTCTAATCTATACTATGGTATCAAACATATAACTTTGGCCATGTCATCATAGAATTACTGGGCTGCAAACCTCCAAATGTACGGATTAAATTACGCCACGTATATTTGATTTCTCCATGCAGTTTATCTGGTTAGCAGAGGCAGGTTGATGACATTTATCAACACCTTTATGGAAAGTACAAATGGCATTGATATTATTTTTGCACCATAATGTACACAAGGACAAGTGACCATCCTTACAAAAGTTCATCGATATAGCTCTTTTCTTTCTTGGTGATCTTTAAAACTTTTTGATACTCTCGTATTTTTGCAGATCTTTATTGAAGGAGTTGTTGGGAAGAGTTACTTGAGTGACTTTGCTATTGATGATACCCTACTGACAGATACTAAATGCCAAAGTAAGTCAAGCAGTTTTTAAAAATAATTGTTCATGTTTGTGATTTTAGATCATAAATTCCTCGTAGAGTAAAAGATAAAAGTACTATAAAATCATTTTAAATAGACGCATATCAAAGACAAATTAAACTTACGGACTTGACTGACCAAAATTTTACATTTTTGAAGATTCTTTTAGATTTTTAGTTTTGTCAAAATCACATGAAATCAGCCATATTAATTTTGAACTATGGACAATTTTTTAAAGGAAATTATTGTTGGCAAAATTTCTCATTTTTGTCACCACTCTTCATATATTATGGCTACTTTAGATCTATATATTTTTACTTCCAGAAAAGAAAGGAAAAGAAAAAAATAACAAAACAAAACAAAATAGGATTGTCTTGATTTTCATTTGCAAATGATAAGAACATTGTGCAAGGGATTTGTGCATATATTTGTGTGTATACAGGACGTCAGCACAAGCATGACATGCAAAAAGAATGAGCTCAGGCCTGTGATATCACAGGTACTTGGTCTTGATACCCTGGTCACATAACCTTACGGTGAGGTTACGATGTGTTTACGGCGTCATTTCAGCAGACACTGGGCGGTGACCAACTGGTGTTCAGACGATGTCTGAGCGGTCACGCCGGAAGCATGCCGCAAGAATTAATTCAGAGTTAAAACCTTGCGGTTTGTATACGATGTTATCAAGTTATGGTCCCATAACCACCGGTGACCGACCGGCCATCGCAAGCATTCACCAGTGTCATACCAATGTCATACCGGCGTTGCAGAATTGCGGTGTTTTGGCTTCCTGTTGCTTATGTGACCGTAGCACGAGAATGATTAGAATTATGTTGGACAATGACTTGCTAGCTGTCTTGTTGTTTTAAAATGTGCAACCCAGTAGAAGAGGTATTTAAGAAATAATATAGTGTAATTAGTTGCTTGGATCAGAATACTTGGTCAGGAAGGCCAAGTGCACTATTAATCACCTGTATTCTTACAGCAATTCCCTCTGCACCGGACCCATACCAATTTTAAAGAGAACCCGCCTGTGTAACCATGATGGACTTCTATTAAGGCAGGCACAGTGCACTATAAATAACCTCTATTTATTTGTTACGTTTAACAGCTTCCCCACCAGAAGCTGACCCAGAAACTTATAAAGACAACCCATCTTGTAATTTTGATGGAATCCTGTGTATATGGGAGCAGGATACTGCTGACGACTTTGACTGGACCAGAAACAAGGGCCCAACCTCATCCGGCAATACCGGACCTGGATGGGACCATACCTCACAGAATGGTAAGTTACAGATTTGACTTTCTATCTGTATGGGTGTG
>JXSR01S013758.1:120899-140791 GCA_000969725.1 Ophiothrix spiculata
GTTGAATTTTGGTTGAGAAAGTTGAATTTTGGTTGATCATTGTTACAAATTCAACTCATTTCTCAACCAAATATCAACGTTGAGAAATGGTTGAGAAGTTTTTTTGTGCCCACTGGGAATATCTATGCTCTGTAAGGGACAACAGAGTACTATTATCAGATTGGCAGCATGTATTTGAAGTATTTCTCCTTTTTTAATTTCTTGGTTTGTAGTTATAAATTTAGCAATGACCATTAATGTATGTTGACTTTTTAGTCTTAGTTTGTGTGTAGGTTTAAGCTGGAAACTATTACATACCAGAAAGTGTCCAATGTTTCTGGAAAACTGTAATCAAACCATTTCAAATGTTTTTTTTTAATATCCACAGGCACCTGTGACTTTGAATTTGATACGTGTGACTTCACACAAGAAACAGGACTTGATGACTTCGATTGGGAATGGAGTTTGGGCAAAGACATAGCTACAGGACCGATAGATGATAGAACAACACAAACCCAAACTGGTAAGTTCACAGATTAAAGGATATGGATAGGAAACTACCTAATGCAGCACCTGGGGTATGAGGCTTTTAGATGGTTATGATATTGATTGGGAATAGAGTTTGGGCAAAGACATAGCAGCAGGACCGATAGATGATAGAACAACACAAACCCAAACTGGTAAGTTCACAGATTGAAGGATATGGATAGGAAACTGCCTGATGCAGCACCTGGGGTATGAGGCTTTAAGATGGTTATGATATTGATTGGGAATAGCGTTTGGGCAAAGACATAGCTACAGGACCGATAGATGATAGAACAACACAAACCCAAACTGGTAAGTTCACAGATTAAAGGGATACAGATAGGAAACTACCTAATACAGCACCTTGGTTATGAGGCTTTTAGATGGTTATGATATTGATTTGGAATAGAGTTTTGGCAAAGACATAGCAGCAGGACCATTTTATACGAACCATGCTATACTAGATGAGATATTTTATTACCTAACCAAATTCTCAGTCAAAGTATCCTTCACAATAATAATAATAATAATACCCAACTTGTATAGTGCAAAAATACTGAGGCTTCTGGGCGCTTTACAATCATAACATACAAAATGCCAAAAGCAAAATAAAAATACAAAGTTCAATTTACAATGTACACATCAAAGAGTTTATACACTATTTAAGATCATCACAGTAACCATACTGAAACATTCAATTACACTATAAGAAATGTTAAAAACCATGACATATAAAAGTCAAATATAACATAATTTTTTAAATGTTTAAAAACATGGAAACAATGTTGAAAACATAATATCTACAAACGATCCATTTGAAAATATTAAATGATGGTGATACGTAATGGAGTGCTGAGGGAAAGGTTGCCAGCACTTCACCCTCAGCAAAAGCACAAAAGATGAAGAATGATATCATAAAGCACACAAAAATTTGAAATGACAATGCAACCGGCAATCATCGGAGCAATCAATCAATCAATCAATCAATCAATGATACAAGTACTTGCATAACATGCATACCCCATGAAGGAGTCTATTCGTACAGGGGACCCACGGCTTTACGTGACTGTCCGACCACGGAGCAAGTAGAGCAATAAAGCACAAGATATAATTAATCCTTATGTTTCATAAGTCTGATAACAAAACTTTATTCATTTTTCTATACCAGGTTACATGATGTACTTAAACCCGAACCCACCAAATGCAGCTGGCGATAACGCCATCCTGTACTCTGGTGAACACGAACCAGCGCTAGCTGGGGACTGTGTCAAATTCTGGTATTACATGAGTGGATTAGGAACGGGATCACTCTCCGTATGGAGATCCATGGGAGGCAACTTAGATGGTCCAATGTGGACAAAGTCAGGAGACCAAGGAGACATGTGGAGATATGGATATGTCACAATTTCTGCAAACGCTGCTTTTAAGGTACATATTTAGTCGTTATTGCTTATAAATATATACATGTCTTCCATGCTAAACATGACAGTTACGCCAGATTTTGTCCATTTTTAGAAGGCCCATCTAAAGGTTGCTTTTGTAAAATTGAACTGTTTTATGTTTTTGTACTAAAAACAAATGTGTAGGAGTAATTATCTCAGATAATAGATATTTATTGTGATTTTTTGAAAAAAAATTCAAAAATTAGTAACAAATTGCATTTTTTGTCAAAATAACAATTTTTTTGTTGAGTATGTACTGCAGGAATTATGGGTTGTTGGGATGTAAGATGTTTGTTCAGCAAAGGAGGTCATTTGACTAGTAGATAATTTCACCCCATAGATTTACAGGGGAGATACCAGGCTTTGTATACCAGCCTGTGTAATGGCGTTGTAATTAAATTGGGGGTATTTGGGTCTACTCGGTTCCCGCCAAAATCAACTCCGAGTGCCGAGACTTGGTTACGCGTAGAGACAACATGCGCAAATAATACTTTACGCGAATGATACGCCAACTTGCACGCAAAGCGTGTGTGCGTGTTTTAATATTTGCGCATTATGACAAGGTGCAATTTTGGATTAAGGATCCAATTTTGTCTCCATGCCAGAAAAAAAAAATGCTGGCGTGCCTTTAAAATCTATGTTTGACCCTTATATCTTGATCAGCTTTAAATCTTTTACATTACATTGCAGGCAGCATTTGAAGGCACAGTTGGTTCAACAGCTCTTGATACTATTGCTCTTGATGATGTTGACATAACTGAGGGGCCTTGTGATCCTCCAGGCTACTGTGATTTTGATGGCAACCAATGTGGATGGGTCAATGTAGATGGAGATCAATTTGATTGGATTAGAGCAAGAGGTAGCACACCAAGCGGAACGACTGGCCCAATTAATGATCATACGACAGGAACACCATATGGTAAGTTTAACTACAGTATTAAGTTTCTCTGTGTACTGCATCGTTTAACTTGAGCGGAACACGCGCGATCGTGGGCGCTTCACAAGCACTGTTATTAGACCAATCACACACTGCAAACAAGTGCGACTTTCACGCAAAGCACCGTAGCAACAAGGGAGAAACTTAATTATTAAAAATACTGTAATACCCTGCTAACATAATCTTGCTACAAGGTTTGTGATGTGATGTGATTACAGCGTCATACTGGCTGAGATTTTAAGGACCGCATGACATAAGAGGTGTTCTTGCAGAGACCGGGCAATGTTAGTTAGCCAAACAGCCATTGAAAGCATGTCGCAAACTATTAACTAGGAGTTTATACCTTGCGGCTTGTTAACAATTGTTAACGATGACGTACCGGGCATTGGAAGCAATCACCAATGTCATCTGATGTTTCCGCCATGCAGCTTCCTTCCGATTACCAGATTTTGGGGCTAGGGCTGGTTGTAATGTAACCACAGCATAAAGCTGGTTTCAGGGTGTTAGTCTTAATGCCACAAGGACATCAATCTCTTAAGTGCTCAATCTGGACCTTGTTGGTCTTGAAAATGTTTGCAACAAGCACGACCAGCCAATACATCATTTAGCGTGTCCTTTTGGTTGCAACGACACATCGCTAACATTTGAATTGAGTTCAAGCTATATTGCGACGATCATAATAATAGTGACAGCGATACTTTTGAGTCGTGGCTGTCTACTGCAGCTAGACGTGACAACAAAATTAAACAACTGCTACCCTGAAACAACCAATAGAAATGTATTATTTTCTGCACATCTTTGAAATAACACCACCATTTATAACATTAAGACAGTCAAATTCTTGAATAACAGACTAAAATAAATTCGATTTAACCATATGGTTTTGTCTGCATTTGGTTTGTTTGCGCCATATTTTATCTGTTTGCTCTAACCAGTAATTCCTGTAATGAATAACCCCTATCCTTTAATCATTAGAACCTGTAACCCCCTAACCAATTCAGTATCGAAGTGTTACGTGTCATCCAATTATCACCCAAACAACTGGATCACGCTTTCTTGTTTTGTACCATGATCGAAATGATCACCACAAAAAAGTATTGCACTTACTGTTGTTAGGGGGTGTGCGTGATCCAGTTACTGGATGAGTTACGTAATCACTTCGATACTGAATAGCCCATATGAAATTAAAGTTAGGTAGGTGGCAAAATGACATGGGCACACAGCTAAATTGTCCAAATTTTCTACAGAGTTTGATAAATAATTCAAGACGATTTAAAAAGCATCCAATAAATAAGTGCTTAACCAAATTACAGAGGGACTTGGATAAATGTGAATCATGAACTTAAATTGAGTTTAATATGGTACTCATTGGAAATCACTTCTATTTGTTTTGAATAGTGAACATAATTATTTTGTGTTAAGATGCGCGAGTCACACATGCAACGCGCGATGCGTCTACTGCAGTTATGCCGTGTCCAGCTACGCACGCATTGGTATCGCAATGGTATCTGTTTGAAGCTAGTGGATATATTATCTATTTTAAGGACTTATTTCAGTTTAGGTTTTTCTAAAGCAATTCAATTGACCAAAATTGATTCTTCCGATCTTGACCATTTTACATTGTTTCCATTTTTCAGGATTTTACATGTTTGTAGAAAGCGGTGAACACAACACAGACGAAGTGGGCTGGCTGAACGGAGAATATCATGATCCTACTCCTGGATCCTGCTTTAGCTTTTACTACCATATGTACGGCCAAGGTATGTGTGTGTAATGGCACTGGAAGTTTGCAGGTTAAACAGGGAATATCTAGATGCTACTGCAGATTCCATATTTATTAACCAAAGTAATTTTCCCCATTAAACTGATAATGTTGGCAGATTATAAGTGACAACATATTAGGCAAACTTCAAAATATTGCTTCGAATTTCTGTTTTTCTCACCATAAAAAGAAAACAATACCAAATTATATTATCTCCATTTTGAAAACTTACATGATGCCAAATGAATTTTGATTTTGTCAGAGCAAATATTTAAAAAAAACACCACACCCTCGAATGATAAAATATGTTACTTTTTGGTACTTATTTTGTATTGGGAATTGATCACTACACAACCCTAAACAGTATTTATGATGGCCCTAGACAGTATTTATAGCCAAAGCAAAAATTAAGTGGACGAAGTGAATGATAATCCAGGGAAGGAGTTGCAATAACAAATAATTGAGCCCTGTACTCTGGATTTCTGTTTAAACTGTCCAATAAATTGTTGTTTAGCCTATATGACCGACAATTGGCCAATCACAAACACTGATTTTTTTAAATCAAAAGTAAATTCTATTCCTCCATTTTTGAAATCTTCTTCAGGTGTTGGTACCCTCAATGTGTACACAATAGACCCATCAGACGACAGCAAGGACCTCATTTACACAGAATCAGGGGATCATGGCAACGTTTGGCACAGCGCTCATATCAACCTGGTTCGAGACTCAGATTTCCAATTCCAGTTTGAAGCAGTGGACGGGTTTAATTACACCAGCGATATTGCAATTGACGATACATTATTGGTTGAAGGGGCCTGCAGATGTAAGTGATTTGAACCGTAGATTTAGAGAGAAGATACCACACTTGGTACCATTTTGATTTTGGGCATGGGTATCAAAATGGGAGTATTATCTTAGAACTCAGTTAAATTTTGATTACCCTGTACCTACATCTTTTGTCAGTGTGGAGAGATCAAAAAAGTCAAGGAATAAGCATATTTTTATTTGTGTTCCAGCTGTCATACAAGATTTCACTAAACTGCCCTGAACTTCCTGAAAATCCAATGACTATTTCAATCATCTTGCAAACTCTTTTTACTATTATATCATGTTTTTTATTTTCTCAACAGCATCTCCATATGATTGTGATTTTGAAGTTGATTTGTGCGTCTACACACAAGATACAGATGATAACTTTGACTGGACACGTAAACAGGGATCTACCAGCTCCGGCTACACTGGTCCAACCTATGACCATACGTTAGGAACAAGTATGTATAAAGATATCAATCACTGGGCAAAACCTACATGTGACTTATTTTGATATGTGTTTACAATGTGATGTGAATTGGTATGGACCTGCAAAATAAGTAAAATGTTGGGTTCACCATGTGCCTGTGGACATGTAAACAGGAGTTTCACTACTTTACCCCTATCGAAGTAGTATTTGTATACCATCTCAGGCTAGGCTACACGGATTCATCCTATGATCATACCATAGGAACAGATATGTATACCAATCACATAATGAATCCTACATACAATTTGATATGTTTCCATAACTTGGTGTGGATTGGTAGAGACATGTAAAATGATTCACATGTAGGGTTATGGTGTATTCAGAGTCTGTCAATATCCATCGATAGATGTTCATAGACATCACTCGATGTCGATGTGTGTCGATGTGTGATTAACATTGACAGGGTTTGCATCGATGAGCATCGTGTGATGCAGTTGAATTTAGTCCATTTTCATATACAAAAGTTCAAACTAACAATTTTATTATCAGAGGCAAGCATTACGTATTTCAGGTGAGCCATTTTGAAAAAAATATCCTCACATTTGAACCCTTAAAGCATACAGGTTTTTAGTGATGTTCAGTGACTGTTTTTGAGCACAACAACAAAACAATGACATCGAGGCATTATTCTGGTTTTGTGTCCATCAACAACGTCGTTGTGCGATGCTCATCGACAGACTCTGAATCCATCATTAGAAGGTGGTAGGAATAAGCAAATGGTGGAGAAGATAGTGAAAGATATTTTTTGGAAACGTATGAAAAACTGGAAATCTGTAGGAAAGTTAAGCCAAAAACTACTGAAACCCCTGTTTTCTTTTTGATTTTAATGAAAATTGTTCTTTGTTAATCACTAAAAGACATTTTGACTAAATATGTGTGGGAAAAATATTGCAAACATTTAGGGGGCCGCTTCAAAACCCAACTGATGATTGACTGGTGGTTGACTGCTGGGTCTGAGCAGTTTTGGGCAGTTGGGCTATGCTATTTGATATTAAACAGATTAATACAGCGTGAGTCAAAATGAAGTTGACCGAGATTCAAAACTGTATAACAAAAGAACTACTGATACTTAAAACAACTGTTAAGCATCTTGGAAATGTGCAGACTCTTCTGCTTATTTTAAAAAAAGGAATGAAGGAAATCGGTAATTCCTAAGAGAAGTTATGCCTGTTTTAGTAAAAAAAACACATTTTACAAGCTGTCCACGGAATTAATGAGTGAACAAAATGCAAAGTAAGTACTTCAGCTGTGCAGTCACCTGTTACTAATACCCTGTCTTTCTTCGGCCAAGATTGATGCAGTTTGGAGCTCTGTCATTTCTGTTTGCAATCTAAGTCTCAGATCTTCATGGTCCTCTTTTGCACTTAACAATTATGTGTGTTTGCAATTAGATTTCAACTACAAACTGCCTTGTCATAGGTTGTCATACGATGTACACCTTCCAGAACCAACGACCAGCTTTACAAATTCAATGTCAAGCAGGTTCTAAACTGGTTTCATGCATAGAATTGATTGATATTTGTATTTGAAATTCCTGCATCAAATCCTAGTTGTTAAATGGTTCTTTTTAAGCTTTCCTTTCATTTTAAAGATCAGCATATCATGGACAGCTTTTCCTATGAATAACCAATCTCCTTGATATAATGTTTAAATATCAGTCAAAGGAAGGGTAGGGTATTCATAAACTGATAATTACTCTGCTAAATCAAGTGTTTACTTTGCTTTTTTAATTGGTTTGCTTATTTATTCCGTGGACAGCATGAAAAATTAGTTTTTTTACTAAAACAAGCATAACTTCTCTTAGGAATTACCAAATTCCTTTATTCTTTTTTTAAAATAAGCATAAGAGTCTGCACATATCCAAAGTGCTTAACAATTGTTTTAAATATCAATAGTTCTTTTGTTATACAGTGTTGAATCTCGGTCAACTTTATTTTGACTCATGCTGTATTTTAAAATGGATTGAATTTAAATAAGTATATTATGTTGATCACCAATCAAAATATTTGTTTAGTTAAAACTAACTGGCTTGGAACTTGAGCTAACTTGCTGTGGGCATTGGGTTGTATTAAAATGTAATGTTGACCTGGTTGAACCGCTCAGAACTGGCCGGCAACAGCTGGTTGCATTTTAAAGCAACCCCAAGGTCCTATCAAAATCTTAGTTCAGTCCCAAAACAAACCCTTCACCATAAATCCTAACGCTTACTATAAACCCTAACCCTACCTATAAAATCTAACCTAAATTTCGATTTTTAATTGCTGATTTTGTGTATATTGTTGATTGTTGTCAGGTGCTGGTTGGTACATATACATTGAGGCGTCATCACCTCGGCTCAAAGGAGACAAAGCACGACTCTCAAGTTTCACAATAGACAAAGCGGGGGTACCCACCTGCATAGATATGTGGTACCATATGTATGGTGATGCTGTCGATACACTGAATTTGTATACAAGAACTGGCGGCAACTTGGGAAATCCGATCTGGTCCAGAACAGGGGAGAGAGGTGATGAGTGGGTCAGAGGTCAAATCGAGGTCACAGTGGATGATTCATTTCAGGTTAGTAGTAAACATAGTCAAGGATTTTTATCAGACTTATACAACGTACTTCTGATAGTGTTGGTTTCAAAGTTAATGGCATGGCTTTTATCAATTATTTTCAAAAAGATGAGGTTGTTTCTTAGTTTTAAGCCAGTAACTGTGCAAGCATTATCACATAACAATGGCTTCTGTGAATGATATGCGTCTGCTACGTCTCACGAATATTGTGGGCATGCTTTAAATGCAACAATACCCCACGGCATGATACCGTGGTGGTTGGGTTTGACCAGTGTTCCCTCTAAAGTTTTAGGGCCTGTGCCAATTCGACCAATTTTGACAAAATTGATGAAGTGCTTACACCAAAATCACAAACTGAACACCAAAATCACAAACTGAGGCTGAAAATTGGCTGAATAAAGCAAGAAAAACCGTCTTTCTCACACATTTTCTGAAACCTGTTGCGTCAATCTTTATGGCTCCTACTAATTGCGCACCATATGGCCTTAGCAGGAATTGTGACACTAATTATACTTTTATTTGCTTTTTCACAGATTGTCTTTGAAGGCATTGTTGGAAACAGTTACCTTGGTGACATTGCCATAGATGATATCACAACCTATGATGGCCCATGTGAACGTAAGTAGCTTATGTTGCATGGGGATTTGGTAGTTGAGTTTCTGTCCGATACGAATTCTCAGCCAGAGATTTCTATTACTACAGTTTTGATATTTCATTCTTGCTAACTAAAAAAACAAAACTTCAGTGCACAGACAGAAATGAAAGACTGAAAGCTACTGCTCGTCTACAGATCTTAATTACCAATGCTTTAGCAGTGCATAATTATTTGCATCAATAAAGTACACATTTGCCTTGTTAGCCGCTATGAACAAAATTGTTTGTGTTATTTAAACATTTCAGTAACTTTGAAAGATGAACAAATTTCAAGCAATCTAATTTCCATTTTGGCTCAATTTTATTTTGATTTAAAAGCTACTTAGGCGACTGACAAAAGTAAATGTTAAGATGCCAACCTGTGTTCATGGCTTCATAAATAAAAGATAGGATAGATTCATACTGAATTTACTCAAAGTGCTAGAAAACAACAAATTCCCTTATACATTTTGATTATATACATCAATTTTTTTAGCTTACATCCCCAAATGCTTCTAAAAGATGAAATGTCATTGCATTTTCAATGTTGGTGGCTGCTATACTGCAAATGTCTGAGTTTGGCTATGAATTCAACTAAGGTAGTTGTTTGCATTTCTGAAATGAAAGTGTTTCAAGCACCGAGTCCCATCACTTTTTGTCAACTCCAACTCCTTATACTGGACATATGTACATAAAAATGCCCTTTTACAGAACACAGTGGTTGCCTTTACACTTTTAAATCCACAGGACAGAAGGACCAGTAAGTCTCAAAATCCACAGGACCTTCACTCAATTTACAGGTCCTTCAGAAGGACTTTTAATTCCAAAATCAGTGACAGCCTTAAAAAAACGATCGGACCGAAGGACCATCTGATTGCTGAACTGATCGGTCCTTCCGAAATTCTGTCGGTCGGGACCAACAGTCCGACGGTAAAGTCAAACCTTGAGAACCCCCTATGGAATTCAATCATTTTCCTTTTAAAGGTATGTGTTCCGATCACTTTCACTAACAAAATCAAATTGGAGATTTTGATACAACATGAAAGCGCATATTTTTCTCGTAACCCCTGTAAGTTTTCACGCCTATATTATGTTTTGTTGAAGAGAAATGGTCAAAAAAATGCTGGATTAATGGAGTATTTTGTTAACAATAATAAATATCCTATATGTTTCTATGGGTCACTCTCAGACACATATTTGCCTGTAGTATTGATTTGGCTCAAGATATGAGAATGAAACTTTACGATTGCTTTATATAGGTGATGACCCTTCATTTAAATATGAAAAAAGAATATGTTAAATGTTTCACCAGATCGGAATACCTAACTTTAAGGCTGGTGTTGTCAACATGTCAATTCTTAAAAGTTTTTGCTCTGTAACACACAAATTGTTTAGTACATCCAATAGAAGTTCACATTGTCAGAAGCGAATTTACATGTTAAACATGATGATGTCAGTTTTGATTAAAATATTTAATTTTGTCCTTGGAGCCAAAAAATTTTAAAAAATATATGACTTAATATAGATTTGATTTTCAGTTAATGAGTTACAGAGCAAAAAACTTTGCCAAAAACATATATTGACAACCGCCTTAACTCTTCTAATTCACAGCAACTCACACATGTGAATTTCAAGACCCTTACATGTGTGGCTTCACAAATGATGACAGCACTGATCTATTAGACTGGACGCAGCAGTATGGTTCAACTCCAACGGCATACACTGGACCCACAAACGATGCCTCTTATAAAACACCCTATGGTAAGTCTGGATACTTTTGTTGCCAAAACTTATGGTTTGTTGGGTAGATGGAACAGCTCAGTGGTGGAGCTCTCTAAATATGCAAATATGCAAGAGATCTGGGTTTTAAACCAAGAAGTGTGTTTGTGGGAGGGAAGATACTCAACTTTCAATTTGGTTTAGGTGTGTGACCCGAAGAGCCAAAAAATGGGGGCTTTAAGAATGAGTAGGCACCAAAAGCAGCAGGCACTGGTAGGGGTTTAAAGAACGGATTCTTTATAAAAAAAAAAGGGCTTATAACACTTACATTTTTGGGAACAAGTTGGTTTGACATTGTTTAGGCTCTAGAATGAATATGTTGCATTTGGTGAAAAACTGAATCTGAAATGTGGGTCTTAGGGAACTGCTGAGCAAGTGCAAGAGGGGGTCTTAAGGGGTTTACATCCCAGTATCCTTTTCAAGGTGAGTGCCGCCAGTGTTTCAAGTAATCATTTGGCCAGGATTTAAAAAAATGAAAACTTTGCTTGTATTTGTTATTGCTTTCCTTATTTTACTAACCAAATTTTTCATAATTTTTGACAATTTTGATTCATGTTGGCACACTGACTTTTTCAGCTTTTGCTTTTTTGTTAAAGATTTGAATGACAACAATTCCTATTACCTGGCACTTCAACAAAATATAACCCAATGAGATACAATTATTTATAAGGAAAATTTATCTCTATTTTTAAATCATTCTGTATATAGGTGGGTATTTGTACGTAGAGGCGACAGGAGTTCCTGCGGGTAGCTTTGCCAGGCTTTTCAGCACGACGCTTGTTCCAGATGAAAGCACTAAGATAGCTTGCTGGTCTTGGAAATACCACATGTATGGGGCTCAGATGGGAACTCTGAATATACGATCTACGGTAAGAGAATCATATTGCAGAAAAGGGTAGATGTCAGATGTCAGAGCAGACAGAATTTTTTATTTTCTATTTTTAAGTTTTCTACATGCATTACAGGCCTGATTGTTTAGCATTAATTTTGAATTCAGTTCTTCTTATAAACATGTATGGAGCTAAGTTCTTTGGTGTAAAATTAAGGGGGTTCTGCAAGAATTTACATTATTTGCTTAATTTCAAGTGAATGTTATTTTTGTTGCATTGTAATGGGCTTTGGTATATTGCACCACCATTAATCCAGAGAAAAGATTAAGGGAAGATCTGCACCAAAAAATTATTATTTTTTATTGAAGATGGTATGAACTTCATATTTGGTGTCTAGGATACTTGGGTGACCAAAAAAACAAAAATAAAAAAAAATCATCTAATTTGCATATTTAATTGGCGGCCATCTTGGATTTTTGGTGTCGGATTTCAAAAGACTTAATCTCCCCAACCGTTTTTTATGCATACGTAGATACTATTCGAGACTTCATTCTTTTTTTAAATGAAAGAGAGAAGGAAAACTAAAAAAAATATGGAATCAGATTTTTTCTTTTGACTTAGTTTTTGCATACGGTGTGTTTTTATGCATACGGTGCACTTATTTTGATCCAAAAATGTCGGATTTATTTTTGCTATTAAAAAAAAACTAAGTCAAAAGAAAAAAATCTAATTCCATACTTTTTTAAGTTTCCCTTTCCCCTTCAATTAAAAAAAGAATGAAATCTCTAGCATCTACGGTTGGGGAGATTAAAGCTAGGATTCCTTTTATCCGTTTGCGGTGCGATTTGCACTGTAAGGGTACAGGTCCGTATAGCACATGATTGAATGGTATCAGGTTGACCAAAAGTGGTTTTTTTTGTTTGTTTTTTGAAGTAACTATTTCAAACCTTTAAAAATCAATAGACCTACATATGCTACAATGCTTTTTCATAGAAAACCAACAAACATATATTATTGTCCTGCGATTTGTAAAGATTTACAAAACTGCATTTATAAAATAGACATATTAAATAGGCTTTTAAGCCGGATTTGCTAGTTGAAAATTTGTAAAGATTTACAAAACTGCATTTATAAAATAGACATATTAAATAGGCTTTCAAGCCGAATTTGCTAGTTGAAAATAAAACATGGCTGACATGGATATTGAAATCAGAACAAATTTGAGAAAAAAATTGTTTCGCCAAAATTAGTCAGTTGCTTAGTGCATTGAAAAAAGCAAATTGTAGATGTGATGACGGAATTCCAAGCTTCCGAGTTTGGCATCCTTAGTGAAAAAACCCTCTAATAAAGTCTAAGAAAGTTGCAGAATTCGGCACCTTTATCTAGCAACAAAATAAATTAAATGGTTTCTTCCTATCAAAGAGTCCCTGGTTTCATGTGAAATATGTAAATGTACAAATTGTAATTTACACACACCCTTACATTTAGATCAAGTGTCCTGTGATGGGGAGTGGGTGAAGAGAGAGGGTAGGAGCACTCGTATAAAATTGAAAATAGAGCCCCAGTCCATTATCTGAACTTAGCTATTGGGCGGGTCCTAGGGACCCCCTTAAAAAAACACCCTTCCGGTATGAATTTTACTTTGAAAGTCTGGTCAACGATATTAAAAGCATGCAAAAAGGACCAAAATACAGGGGGAAATGAAAATTAGATGAATCGTTTCAAAATGGCGGCTGAAAAAAACATTCTTTTTTTGTCGCGTCAAACATTTTCCCACCAAAAAACCATATGGGAAGAAATTTTCGCATGAAATTTTGCTCAAATTTGCACATTGCAAGTACAATAATCGCTAAAATAAAATTAGAAAAAAGTTATTCGGTTTCGATTTCATGGGCAAAAAAAATTTGAACAACGCCCTCGAAAAATCACTTTATGCTAATTAGCACGAAAACGACTGGATCGATTTGAATTTTTTGCCACTGAGGGACCCGCTGCATTGAGTTTGACAATTACATGGAATGGAAATTTTTCGTGTTTTCGAACTACACGCAAAAACCAGGGGTAGGGCCCCTAGGAACCCCCTCCCCACCCCTGGTCACTTTAGTGTTAAAGAGTTACAACTTCTTTCTGGCATTCAAAGAGATTCATTCACAAATTATCCATTTTATTAACTTTGTTTGAAACAATTTATGAACATTTACTTTGCTTGAAGTTGTTGTCATAATGGTCCACTTTATGTGACAAAATTTAAAATGTAAAATAAAAAGTAGAACACCTACATACTATAAAGATGGTTGGGATTTTGGTAGGACCTATAGGGTATATTCAAAGTTTTAGCGCATTTTTGGAATTTTTAAACATATCTTTCTGCCTTCCTTAATTTAAAACCCCCCCCTATATTTTGTCAAATAATATGCACTGGTAATGAAAACCAATTGCTTTCAAATTTGACATGTATAAATATTATTATGTATATTGAAATACTGTAGTCTTATATTAACCCAAGAGGAATATTTCTGATAGATTATGCTTCTCAAATAATAAAAATCTGGATCTTTGAGACTTTCTGCCCACTTGTAAAATAAAAACTAAAACACCTACATACTAAAAGGAGGGAATATACAAAAATTTAGAGATTTGGGTCATCATTTGCCAGCGCATATTTTGGATTTTTTAAACACATTTTCTTGCTTTCCTTAATTGGAAAAAAAAATATGTAAAATAGTGGCTTTAAATATGTGCTGGGTCACCGGCCAACCCGTGTCCACATTCCAGTGGGCGATTGAATGGAGGTGAATGGTATCAGGTTGAAAGTTGAGATTCAATTTTGTCCGTCCGTTTTCAATGCAGTTATATTTGATCATCTTCTCTAGTTGAAAAGTTTCCACATGACCGATTCATGTAAACGCACCGCAAACGGACCGGATAAAAGGAATCACTCTCGCTCAAAACCATTATATCGATTCAAAACACACCGCATGGGGAATCGCATTGAAAACGGAAGGTCAAAATTGAATCTCAGCTTCAACCTGATACCATTCATCTCGATTCAATCGTGTGCTATAAATTATACCACTACCAGTACCCTTACAGTGCAAAACGCACCGCAATTGCACTGCAAACGGATAAAAGGAATCCTAGCTTTACTCTTTTGAAATCCGACACCAAAAATCCAAGATGCCCGCCAATTAAATATGCAAATAAGATGATGTTTTTTTGGTCACCCAAGTATCCTAGGCACCAAATATGAAGTTCATACCATCTTCATTAAAAAAAAACAAAATTTTTGGTGCAGATCTTCCGTTAAACAGGATATGCCTTATCTGCTTTATTATTCATTATAACATTTGAAACTCAAAGCTTGTGCACAATCAGGCAACTTTCATATATGAAACTTTAACATTTTTCCATAAGCCTTAAAATTCATTTTATTACAGTCATAGATTTCAGACTATCACTATGTACTCTAGGTATCTACCTTTCAGTCACATAATTTTTTTTTTCATCATATAGGCAGATGATATGGCATCAGTTCTCTGGACAATGACTGGCACCCTTGGTGATCGTTGGATAACTGGTCAGGTTGAAGTACGAAGCAAGTCCCCATACCAGTTGGTCTACGAAGGCGTTGTTGGCCCAGGAGAAACCAGTGATATAGCAATTGATGATGCAGGCTTCACAGCCGGACCCTGTCTTGGATCAGGTGAGTCCGATATTCCCCAGTAGGGGTTCAGAGTAAGCAATTTTAGTAGAAACATACATTTGATGTTGCTTTACAGCTGGACTTGAGGTGTATTTCACCCAGTGGGTACTCAAAAATATTTTGATAGGTATGTGACAGCCGCGATACCCAACATAGGGTCCTGTGGAACTGATTTTGGTCAAAGATCGGGTCTATGGAACTGATTTTTTCCCGAATTGAGGTCTCAGGAACTGCTTTTTTCCCATAAAAATACGACTATTTGAGCTGAAAATCTTTCAAAATTAGGTTGTAAACTTGATAAAACATACTTTAGAGTAATTTTCTTCAAAAATGTGGGTCCTCGAAACCAAAGTAATCTTGAAACGAGCATCTTGGGGAGCAGAAGAGGAGGCTTGAAAAGGGGGTCTTGAGGGCGGCACATACCCGTACCTTCCGTCAATGTAAGTACTGGTATTTCACAAAGAGTTCCAAACGTTTGAATTTATCCTAAACCATTCGTAAATATTCTAAAATCTATGATCAAGTTTTAATCATTGAAAACATAGAAGTCATTATATATTGTTGATTTGTTTCCACCAAAAATAGTAAAAAGATGAAAATTGCTGCCCATATATTCTGCATATATAATGCAAATTGCACTCTAAAGAGCTTGATTGCCTTTCGATAGAAGTCAGCATGTTTTTGATACCTACAAACTTTCGCAACACTTTGTGAATATATCAAGCACTGCTTGTGACTTAAGATTATTTGTATCTTTGTTCGTAGCTCCAATTCTTTTATCATCTTTTGTATAATTAATAGCCACAAGCATTTTCAGACTTACGAATGTACATACTTACAAAATAATATTTATACTCGCCTTTATGAAATACACCCCTTGTCTTGTAAGTAAATGTGATATTCTCCAGTAGGTGTTAAGAGTGAGCAGTTGGTGCTGGATAAACCAGTGCTCACAATTGACCTTGTGTAAACCCTGCTCCATTTTCATGGGAAGCATTCGTAATGAAAAATATCAAATTTTAAACATTTATGATATGTATAACGTTGAACTTGGTATATTCATGTATAAGCATTATTATAACTTGTTGCAAAAGTCATTCAATTAATAGCTTCTTTACAAAACATCATGCGATCCATAGTTATCATACTAGGCCCAGGGATATGGCAAATTATGAGCATACAAAAAACAAACTAGTATTTTGTGATCATGCTGTGCGGATAACTGTCTCGTTATTGTGGAATTAATTGAACGATAAATTAAAACAATCTACATTGTGTAAAGTTTTTCGTAAATATATTAGAAGTCTGATCATTTCACAATATGTTTGATATAATAATTACAAGCTTGTAGTGAAAGTTAAGAGGTTTTTATGGTATCCAGAGTCTTCATGAAAATTGTAAAATGTAAACTAAAAATGGATTGTAACTCACGCAAGGTGATTGTCTCTTCTGGCCTTATTGGCCTTTCAACCTCTTCCTCCTTATTCATATTGCCACTACTATGTTATTATATATGTTGAACAATTGTATGATATGAATGTGGAAATCAAATCTGAATCTGAATCTGAAGTACAGTGGTGTTATCAGCCATGCATATAAACGTTTAACAAACATCACAACAAATGCAAATGTGCAAGGGAATGACTTGGGCACATTAAAAGCCAAAAGCTGCTGGCTCATGGAAAACAACTGGAGTATATGCACATAAAAAAGCAAGATTATAAACCAGCAAATTATTTGATGATAATAGCGAACAATTTTCTGTACATGTTTCTTTAGGAGGATGTGACTTTGAAGGAGGCAAATGCGCCTTCCAGAATTTATACGATGACGACTTTGATTGGGTTAGAATTAAAGGAGCTAGTCCCAGTGGATACACAGGACCTGATAATGACCACACACTAGGCACTGCTGATGGTAAGTCGGGCTCATTTTCCTTTAAAAGAAAGGCCTTGGTTTACCAATATTTTCAAAATTATAACAAATTAAACAAAAAGATGAGAAACATTATCTAGGACCTTACATCCATCTGGCTTAAAATGGTTTTGAAGATCAATGGCAAAAACCCAACAACAACCTAGAAGTGCAAACCAACGTCATTGCTTAAATGATTCCCTATGTGTCATTTGTGGTTAGAGCCTTGGACTCGTAATCACATGAACTACATCTGTCATGGGGTTGAGCCCCAGTCCCGGCACGTCTCCTTGTTTCCCTAAGCAAGAAACTTTACTCCACTTGCTTCGTGCTTCGGAGGGCATGTAAAGCCGTCGGTCCCATCTGAAGTGTTCCTGACACACTGTCGGATGTAAAAGAACGTCATGGGCTAGGCTACGGCCGTTCAAAATAAGAGTAGGGGAACCTTCCCCGGCAACCGTGACCGTATGTCAAAATACGTCATCAACTCTAGGACCAGAGTATCGGCATTTACGTCCAAAAATATGGATCCTGCTGATTATCAACGTAGAAGTAGAAGTAGAAGTAGAAGTTTACTGCTGAATGTTGGGCAGCTTCAATATGTTTGACTGCACATTTTGCAATATTTACATGCAGAAGCCCCTAATTTGCTGCACAGTTTGTTTTATTTCTAAATTGATAGAGTATATGATTTTGATGTAAAATAAAAAGAAATTTTTTGAAAAAAATATGTAACTGGTATTTGCTTGCAACTTGATAATTCCAAGGGGAAATAATTTTTTGGTATTTTGCACTCCTTCCCCAAGAGAAATAACACGTTATGTTATGTATTCAAATACTGACTATAGTCCAAGGGAGCTCATGTAACACATGTTAATGAATGAATTATAGCAAGATATCAGATAATTCATGGATATATTGAAATTTGTTTTCAGGCCACTTCATGTTTATCGAAACCAGCTCACCGCGACTTCCTGGTGAGATCGCCCGCCTTGAGAGTACAGCCTTCATGGGCACTAAGGGAACATGTGTGTCCTTCTGGTATCACATGTATGGTGATGATATCGGGGAGTTGTACGTCTTCCTTCGTACTGATGTTGGTGGACAAGAGAAAGAGCTGGTGCAGTGGTTCTTGGCAGGGCAGCAGCAGAATGACCAGACAACATGGCTGGAGGGCAGGTTTGGAGTGGTGGACCCTAAACCATATCAGGTAGATTTTCATCCTATAATCTTACCTAAGAATGTTATTCTACATGTGGTGATACTCTTCCAACAGATTATTTTTTTTAACCTTCAAGAAATGTAGTGTGTGAAATAAATAAATAGAGGAGAAATTTAAAAGGCTAAGTAGACCATGCAGCAATATTAACACCAAGGAATTGTAGAATATTTTATATAGAAGCTAATGGAAGGTTTCTTTTCACTTTGATCAACTGAAAATAAATAATTTTTATTACACATATCCCCCTCATCCTTCCCAATTCTATTTTAGACAAAAAAAACCCCCTCTCTACTAAACAAACAAACAAAAAACTAGTCAAGGATGACTGTGGGTATTACGGAGTTCCTAAAGGCATTACCCTAACCATCAATTTACTAGTACACCGTATGTTAAGTGACACACCTTTAATCTTTCCTCTATCTATTGAGCTGTGCATAATACTTGCTTGTTTTTTATTTTGCCTAGATAATCTTTGAAGGTGTACGAGGTAAAGAATTTGCAGGCGATATCTCATTGGATGATGTCACTTTCACTGATGGAAACTGTGAAGGTAAGTCCATTGACATGGTATGCAAATAAGTCTACCTTATTCACAGATTTTGGTATAGGGATTAGGTTTTTTCATCAAAGATGAACATGCCTAATTTGCATAAATGTGGTGTATTTTATGATTTTTTGCCCAAGAAGCACCCAATTTTTGTAAAGTTAGGTGTTTTTTGTCAAAATTGGTACACTAATTTGTGTGTTTTTGAGTCAAAAATAAGTTTAGAGATAGTCACATTTTCGAAGTCGGTAAGGTATATAGATATGCATACAAAAAGAGTTTTGAGGAACCCCGCCCAGGACGGTGATGGTGCGTTCAGAGTCAAGTGATTTCATCACTGCGACATCGCTCAATACATAGTCTTGACATTTTAAAAGCCTACTTCTTGTAGCATGTGGAAAGACTGTGTATCAAGTGATGTTGCAGTGATGAAATCGCTGGACTCTGAATGCACCATCACATTTTGATCTACTGTCGACCCCAGAAATACCAAGTTGAAGGTAAAATCAAGAGGGAATTGGCTCATTCTAATGTCAAAGACCAAAAGTTTCAGGAATTTTGATATAAATTTTTCTTATGTTATGAATCAGTGGATGTAATGATGATCAATACTGATGATATTTTATTTTATATCATGATTGCAGTGATTTTAGCCGTGCAAAAATTATTTTCCATTGCACGGCATGAAACAAACCTGTGTGATATCATGATATAAAACAAATATTGAATGCCTATGCACGTGCAATAGTACAAAATATATCAT
>JXSR01S013760.1:14640-34044 GCA_000969725.1 Ophiothrix spiculata
TTATGTTTTGGATGTTGAAACCTGATAAATATGATAGAATACACTTCAAAGGTAACGTTTCTGATGAAATTAGAAATTTGACCTTGGTAGTGATTTTTGACTATGCTCAGTATCTCGTAATTTACGACCTTAAGGTACTTTTCGATATGATGGGTCACATATTTAGAGGAAGTAATGTACGAGTGCCACCGACCACCTCAGAAGTAGTGATCTTTCGATGACAAAATTAACCAAAAAGTAGGGTCTTTCTGGGTCAAAGTGGCAAAACATTTGTGAATTTTGACTAATATTGCATCAAATTAAGAAAATGGTGGGTCTTTGAGTGACAAAGGTTGTTTTAATGACAAGAAAGTTTAAAAAATAGGGGGTCATTGAGTGACATTTGGTACAAATAGGGGGTCTTTCATGAGAGCGAGCAAAAAAAAGTGGGGTCTTTTTGGTGGCACATACCTCAAAGTTGAGTGTCCCCCGCGGGTCAAACAGAAGGCTGGGTTGGAGGTTATTCTCCCCACAAGAGTCCATTCACTTCAAAATGGTGTAGAGCATGTTGTCAAATTTGTTGTTATTCGGGGGACACTAAACTATCTTGGGTCAGTTTGAGTTCTGAAAGCAAAAAACCCTCTTAGATGGCACCTATACCAGGCTACTAATGCGTGTCCAAAATATGTCCTGGAAACAACATCCAACTAAGCTTCAGATTTATGTGATGTATACCCCCATCTCTACAACTGTGGCACAGAGGAGAGAGCAGTTTGTTGGTCACTGCTTTCGAGCCAATGACCAAATCATATCGGACCTTCTTTGAAGACTGCTATGTCCAAACAGAGGCTGTAGACCATTAACGTTACCCTGATACCATATGTAGAGATACTGGCTTGAAATTCAATGAACTTGGAAGTGCAATGTGCAATAAAGATAGTTGGCAAAGTTTTGTGTCATGTATCTCGAAAGAATATTTCTTTTTAATGTTAATAAAATATATATATCCATATCTTGCACAGTTTACATAAACACATCGCATCATGGTGTCATTTAGGCACGGTTCCCAAATCATGACGGAAAGTCTTCCGACATACGAAAGGGCTTGACGCAAGAGTCATGACGAAATTCATTTTGAGTCATGACGCAAAAATATTAGGAAAAACGCATAACTACCTTCTTTGAAGTGGTCTTTATAATAATAGAGGCCCTTGCGGAAGTTTCCTGCATCATTCAATACACTATAATACATCTATCTTTGAATCATGACTCAATGTTTTTCTGCATCATGATGCAAGACAATTGCGTCAAGCCCTTTCGTATGACTCAAAGGCTTTCGTCATAAACTGGGAACCGTGCCTTAAACTATAATTAATCACCAGTAAAAATAAATATTTATTTTCGGATGCAGAGAACTTGGTGTTACTGTTGCCATGCATGAAAGGGGCAACATGCAGATTCCAACAAGTCCTGTCTTATGATGTACATGGATCTTAACTGTAACAATTTCCAAGCTAAGTTAATTTTGCTTGATAAAATGGATGTAATTTATGAGCCTAAAATAGATATATGAATGGAGTTTTGTAGTATAGTGTGCCAAGCAGTGATTTAGTTGCCATGTCATGCAAGTTAAGTGAGATATGAATGAATAGAGTTAGTAAAGAATGTGTGTGGATTAATTCATTCTAAACGGTTTCATGTGATGTAATTATAACCATAGATTTAGAACCCGAGACCCTGTGTAATATATTAATACACTCCGCGTATCATCTAGCCAATCAGAACGCAAAAATATAAAGTATGCGGAGTGCAGTGGTTTGAGTAGTGGGCGTTTAGTGTTTTATCGTTTTTGTTGGGTGATGATTTATTTAGTTTAGAGAAGTTTTGGACTTTGATGGTCACATAAAGACCTTATTTCTTTTCACAAAAGATACCATATTATTTTTCTGTCGTGCATGAATTAGAATAATAAATTTGCATTCCATATTATACTTGTAAAATGAGCCAAAATCAATGCACTTGTGGTAAATTTTGATTGCAGTCCATTGCACTCCGCCTCTACGGGCCTCGTTAATTGGACAAATTGAAATTGTGAAATTGACAGGGTTGAAGAGTAAAGGATCTCTATTCTTAATCTATGGATGTGACCTACAAGTTGTCGTGTAAAGCAAGTTTGAAAGTTTTAGTAAGATCTATTTGGGAATCAAGTTGCGGTATTCAGGTATTTGCTGATATGACACGTCTCATCTTTTTGTAATGTGCGAATAAGAATAATGAATAAAAACATGCTTTACATTCTGTCTGTTGCACATTTTGCACAATAATGTTTACGCATTTGGGAAGTAAACAAGTTTGGCACAGCAAATAAATTTCCACCGTTTTGTAAATGGTGTTGTCCAGAGCCTCTCAGTTTTACGTGCTTTTGTAAGGCATCCTTTTGTCACCTTCGATCAGCTGTGAATTACCCGATTGTAAAAATACTGTCGCACAGAAATCTCAAGTGCCTTACTTTCAAAGGCTTTGTCACATTTTGTTTTGAAGGGCCCTATTAGGACTTGTAGGCCAATCAAAATCAAGTGCTTTGTTCCAATTTAAGTAAATGTTGGGCGGGTAAATTTTCTTGGTTCTTCATAACATTTCTTGCCGTTAAAGCAGTAGGTCGTTTTCCGTTTGGAGAGAAAATTTTCCCTCCCACCACTCCCACATTAGTTTTTCAGTCTTTAATAAACAACATCAAGTAATATAATGGTCGTGGGTTTTTTAAAGTTCAATATATAGCAGGTTTTTCCCCATTCCTTTTGTTTTTTGTCCCGTTAATTTCATGTTTGTCCCTTTGTTTAGATCAGATAGCCTAGATATTTATTGAAATATATCAATTGTTTTAACCAATTAAATTATTTTACAGGTAAGCATGACGATCATCGGAGCACAGTGGTATTTTACATGCAACTCATAAAAAATGAATCTCATGTTTTCATGTTTTATAATTTAGGGTTGAATTTTCAAACGATAAGGATAATGATAAGGATATAATGATAATGACAAGGATAATAATTTGTATAATGCATCACCAATGTAGTATAACTAATGAAATTGACAAGATGCATTGATCAACAGATATCCAATAAGTTAATGGAATAAATGACCTGCTGTTGCAAGGAAAGTTGTGCAAAGTAGGGCCAAAGTAGTTTCACACGCAAACCGTGTCTGCATTTCAAGTAGTGTGTACTGCGACTTGCTCTGATCAAAGTAGTATTTGCACAACTTGCCTCTATGTACAACCAAATCTCTGAATCAAGAGGAACTCTCAGAGAGGACCTGACTAACCTAAATTTGAGCCCCATGTTAAGTACTTAAGTAAGGTTAGTTCAAAAGGTTAGGCTAGTAAACCCAAAGGACTTCAAATCAAGAAGTGATGCTCACCGCCATCTATTTGTCGTTCATGAAGCAGAGTTGTTGTAGCTCCAGGTTTGGAGATATTTAGGCCGATCGCGTAAATCTTTACTTGACGCATATAAAGCATGTGCAGTTTGTTTCATGTGCATACCGGGTCTGTGTTTCAAGCAGCATATATTGCGACTAACTCTAAGATTCAAGGTATGCCAATTTTCCCACTTATCCATTTTGATAACTCTCGACATGGAGCCGTAAAATGCCAGAGTAACAATAACTCTCCTTCCATAAGAGACAATTAAGCCAAGATTGCAGCCATCCCATAAGATTTACACGGCAGTCAAATAAAATGGCAACAAGTACCGCTTCTCCTTTATAATGTCTTTGAGTAAAACTCATATGGCCTGTATTCACAAAAGGGGAATGACTTTATTCCAGGAATAACTTTATTTTCATTCCATTAATGCTGTGACATAAGTATTCGCAAACGAAGAATAAAGTTATTCCATGGACTATTTATTCTAGGCTTTGTCAAACTCAACTTAGTTCAGGACTGTGATTAACTTTTGTGAATATGGGTCATATCGATTTAGAGGGAAGATGTCAGATTTTTATTGTCATGCATGGCATGAATAAGGATAACACACCCATACATTCAGTTCAGCGCATCGAATCTTTACATCCAAAGGTAATTTCAGGAAGAACCAGAAAACCCTCAAGCTGATCGCTTTTGTGAGATTTGGGCCCAAAATTATGCTCCGGGAGCAGCTGCTCCAGGAGCATAATTTTGGGCCCAAATCTCACAAAAGCAATCTGGCTCCTTTGGCTGACTATGTCATATCATTATGGTATCTCCAGTCTAAATCTGTATTAAAACCCCAGATCTTGTTTTCTATTTTTACCAAGGAATTTTTATAGGGGAATCGGGATTTGCTACCATTTTGATTTAACTGCCGTGTAAATCCTATGTGAATGCGGCCATCTTGGATTGCTGCTCATGGAGGGTGAGTTATTGTACCTCCGGCATTTTACGTCTCTGCGTGTCACAATTTGAGAGTCTTTGATACGGATTAGCGGAACAACTGGCGTACTTTGATCAGAGAACTGGCGTACTTTGATCAGAGCAAGTCGCAGTACAAAATGCACACGCTGTATATGTGTCAAGTGAAGATTTACACAATCTGCCTGGATATCGGGCCAATTCTGAATATATCTTGAGGTACAATAACTCTACACCATGAGCGACACAGAATGGCAGCGTATCCCGATTCCCCTATACAAATTTTACTCACAAAAGGATTTAGATGTTTGCTTTTTGGTCTGACCATGATTTCAAACCGATTGTGATTCTTGTGGTCGTCTGTGCAGTTATAGACCGACCCTTGCAGTAAATGCCATGCTTGGTTGATTTTGTCTGATTTGATGGTGTATCTTTGGTGGGCATAATCTGTGAGCCTGAAATGGATATGTGAACATGACTTGAGCTATGAATGGAATGAACAAATTGTCAATGCAAAAAAACAATGTTGGATTTGATGTCACAAAAGAATGACATAGAATCATTTTTCAACCACAAAGCATTTTTTTCAAGATCAATAGAATGATATACAAAAAGTTCAACATTCAAAACATTCACATCTGACAATCTGAAAAAAGCAATGTGACTTTAACCCTATCCAAAAAAATTGGGATGTGCAGTCGGGGTTCGAATCCCAAGGGAAACTTGAAATTTATGTATGACATATTTACACTTGCATGGTTTTTAAGCTTTTGGGAGTTGAGGCTATGAAGGTCTATTATGTATAGTAGACATGCTACCATTACGTTAATCCACCTTTATCCAACAAAATCCAGCTAGCAAAAGTCAAGAAATTTGCCTTAGTCTGAATACATCATAGATGGGATATATGGGCACGGAAGTGCTGCAGAGACTGGCCATACTCTGTGTCTTGCCACAACTGGACATCGGGATACGAGGTCAGGGGTTCAAATCCCAGGGGAAATGGTTAATTTTTGTACTAAGTATTCGGACGTACATAAATAGTTTTTAAGCATTTGGGAGTTAGGTTTATTTCACTTAATTGGTGAGTTTTGTTAAATGCACTTCTCATATATGGATGTATCAAAATTCACCATTGAGATTATAAATTAAAAACAAAATGAATAATGATATGTATTAAAGATACGCTCGAAGCTGGTTTCAGTGTTCATGATAAATTGCAATGTGTAAATGCTTTGCCATGTGCAGCTATATATATCCAACAGCAATGACATGATATACTGTAAAAGTTTATATTTTCATGATTTGCGCTCTAACATGTAAGCAAAGTTTCACAAAAGAGAGAAGTACTCAAATATTTTTGTTAGTATGTGCCGCAGACGGTTTTCCGATATAGGGTCATTATCAATCAATCAATCAATAAATGATACACAGTACTTGCATGCCGTGAAATGCATACCCCATGAAGGAGTCTATTCGGGGACCAACGGCTTTATGTGACTTCTGAACCAGTAAAGTTTCTGATTATTTTGAACTGATTTTTGGTCAAAAGTATCGGGTCTTTAATGGTGACCTGCTGTTTTGCTGTTTTGTCTAAATAAGGGTCCTCTCAAGTTGATTAATGCCATAAATATATGAACATAAGAGCTTAAAATTGACCAGATAAGCTAGAAATCATACTTTATGTACTGCTCTAAATGAAAATGGGGTGTTTAGAACTGAAATAGGCTGGAAATGGGGAACTGGAAAGGAAGATTAAAAAGGAGGTATTTCTGGTAATAGACCTGTACCTTCAAGGTCATACTAATGACTTATTAATGCTAACACAGAAGCTTTAGTTGAAGTTAATTTAACATTGCTAGCATGTAAAGTTAGCTCCTCCCGAGCGCCACAGCAAATACCAATTTGACCACACAGAAATGTCTTTGACAAAATCAAGCTTAAATCTGAATGCAGCTCATCAGGTATAATGCAGATACAAGTCCTTCATTTGATACATACCATTGCGTCACATTAACTTTCCTGCTTTGCCAGCTGACATCTGTCGACAATGCATAAACAACTTCATTTTGCAAGATGCCCTCTGGAGTCAAACCTGTGCCAATCATAGTTGAACTTGGGTATGCCATCGCTTGAAATGGACCCTGCAAAAAATAGGTGTATTTATTAGTTACTGTATACTCTATTAACAAGTACAAATCAACTGCACTTGTGGCTAGTGATGTCACAAAACTATTGACAAAAAAAAATTTCATTGGAGAGGGGAAATCAAAATTAGAGGGTCCATTGTAAAATGAAAGTAGGGTTGTTGTTGCAAAGCATTTATTGTAAAAATAACCTGGCAAATTTCAATATGAAAATCTTTTGTATGGTTACTATACTTTGATCAATGCTAAATAGGCGGGAATTATGAGGCTTTTCTTCATCCGCAAGTAAACATTATCCCACTTACAAGCGCGCCAAAGATACTGATGTGAGAGTCACACGTACAACGCGTGCTGCGCATCCTGCAGTTGTGCTGTGTTCAGTTACGCACATTTTTATCTGTATCAATTCAAGATGTGAAGAGGCCCTCCTATTTGGCGTTGATCAAAGTATAGAGAAAGCAAAGCCTAAGTTTTTGTTTACATTTTTTGTTGCCAATTGACAAATGTTTGTCAACAAGTTGCAAAAATGCTGTTGTTGACAATAATGTCCAGTTGACAACAACCTTAAAGGGGCAATTCATGATCCACTTTTCACCCTCAAGGTCACCTCTATCAAAACTTATTTTTTTAGCTTACAAGAACTGTCAACTGGTATATGTTACGATCCCCAAACCATTCTTTCATATGTGCTTGCATTTTTGAGAAAAGTTAGAAAATATGTCATTTTCTAATTATTGTCGGGGCCCCGACAGTAATTACAACACAGTAGCCTATGGGGATTTTCAATATGCTGAAAAGCTTGTAACTTGGAAACGAATGGTCGGAATCAAGTGAAATTTTCAGTATATAATTATGATGTACTCTTCTTATTATTTAGCTAGAAAACAGGCAAGGTTTTTGTCACATCAAAATCATGAATTGCACCTTTAATGTAACGCCATCCCTTATTTTTGCTTACATTGTCTATTTTTTTCCCTTTAAGATTGTGAATGACATTTAATTATTATTCTAGTAATCGAGCGTGATTTTCCTTCCTTTTAGCTATTCACAATGAGACAATATTTGTTTTGTTTCTGTTTTATTATAAGTATGTAGGTCTCCAGCCTATAATACAATATACAAGTAAATTATCAAATACTATGCACTTCAATATTTTCTGATAACATAAACTTAATTAAACTTAATTACACACACTGCCCATTCAACACAATAGAGATTAAAACGATATATTGCAAGTCTGACACATATCAATCAGGACAGCGTCCAAGTCTCGATTATACATGTGCACCCATCTCTGTATGGCCATGAAAACAACAAACTCAATGGCCCGCAGAACGGTTAACTAGCTTACCATGATCATAATCGTATTAAAAACCAAAAATGGTACACGTGAAAAGGAGACAAGGACACGACCCCGAAATCAAGTATATGTCGGTGCTTTTAGCGTTAAATGTAGTGGAACTGGAAATCATGCAGTGCGATCTTACCATCTGACATGAACTAGCTGTTCTACTTGATTTGGAGTATTTCATGTTTGAATAAGGGTGTACATTTTTCCAATAATCATGTCTATTTTGGGGTAAAGATTTAACTTCATTCTTGATTTAAAAATGACTCAAATTTATGACTATGAATGAGAATAAAAGGAAAGATTTCTTGTTTTACTGTCATCTATCGTCTCAAAATGGATGGGCGTATATTATTTTAACTGATGTTCGCCCTAACAGGGGACATCCATTATAATAAACCTTATCTTTTATTCTCTAAATATGCGTTGTAAAAATCAGGGCCCCAAGGCAAATACACTATTTTTTTCTACAAAAATACTATAAATATATATAAAATGATTTAAAACTACAGCTTAAAATAAAGCAGAATTTTAGACTGAGATGCATTTTCTCATAATTCTATATCTTTTATATCACTAAAAGTTTATAGATCGATTATTGAGGTGATTTATCAAGTTAAAGGAGATATGTTCTAAATGGAAAGTCACTAATCACGAAGAAAAATGTTTTTTATTGCACTACAAAATGTATAAAATAGAGAAATTTGTCTAGATAAGATACTAAAACAGACATCTGAAAAAATAATAACTGATTGCAATTGTAATTTTGAGCATTACATTACAGAATCTTTTTACAGATTCAGACTAACTATTTGTAACAAAAAGTTGTCATCAACATACTTACAAAGACTTTAATATAATTTAAATGTCTGTATATCGTAAAACAGGAACAAAAATAACACTGATTTTTAATTATTTATAAAACTTACAGCAATAATCAATGCAAACAAAATGGTGGATGTTTACCTTAAGACTATGGCAAATGTACTTTACATACATATATTGTTCTCTGCTATTAGAATTTAAGTGGTGCCCTTCCTAGTAATGGTCTAACTTTACATACTCATCTACCATAGGCCAAACCAAGGCCTCAAGCCTGAACCTTCGAAGCAAAATAAATTGCCAAGAACCCCATTGAAACCCCACGACAAATCGTTTGGCAATGGTTCCTTTTCATGGAGTGTTTTCAGTAAAGGACAATTTTGAGCCAAAAGTGAACTTCGTACGCGACTGTTGTGTTAAAATAAAACACAAATGTATTCAAAAAATTTGCATAAGCTTCTCAAATCCGCCATCTTGCCTCTCGCTTGTGACTGAATTTTCTGTTTTTTACTGAATTTACAGCACGACATTTGCACATCAATAAGTCAAAACGAACAATTAAACAGCCAAGACAATTATGACACCACAAGAAAAACAGAATTCTTACATTTTTTTCATATTCAGGACAAAACAGGCGTCATCTTACCAGCCTCACCTAGACTCGAGTATCCTCGCAATAACAACACATTTAAAATCGTCACGCCACCACGCCCGCGCCACGCCCGCGCCACTTTACCGCTACGCGGGCCACGCGTGTAACACGCACTGCTTCAGTTGCGCGAAGTTAAGCAACGCACACGCAGATAAAAGGGCATCGGGTCATGACCCCGTCCTTTACTGAGAGAACGCTCAGATTGCTCTGCCGGTGGTCTAGAGATATATACTTCCATATCTATTGGCCAAACAATAATTTACTGGACAATTTATTCAAAAATCCAGGGCAGGGTTTGCATTAACAAACAATTGGGCCCTGCACTCTGGATTTCTTTTTAATCTGTCCAATAAATTATTGTTTAGCCTTATAGAGGGGAAGAGGGATGATGGTTTAAATAAATCATTTACCTCATTTGCAGGATCAGGCATACCATGCAGCCCATCATTTCTTCCAAAGTTGTGCAACATTCACCAGATAAACGATTGACCATAGAATGAGTTGGTCTTACTGTAGATGGCATTTTTTTCTGCTCGTACATTTAGGAGGGGAAAATGGCGGGAAGGGAAGGAGTTAAATAAATCATTTACCTCATTTACTGCATCAAGCATACCATACAGCCCATCGTTTCCTCCAAAATTGTGCAGCATACACCAAATAAATGGTTGACCATAGAATGAATTTGTCTTGTTGTAGATAGCACGATTTTCTGCTTGCAGATCTAATATAATCATCTTGCCCTGTATAGGATGGAAATAAGGACAAATGAAAGTGATAAAGTATTGTTAAATAATAAGCTCATAGTGGTAGTTTTGAGAAAGTCTTATGGTTGTCGCCACATTAAACAGTGATTTTAACCCTTTGAACCCTGGCCATTCAACGTGTATCTGTACCGTTGACCCGGTGTTTAAAAACACTATATAACCCCTAAACTTACTTAGATTTTGATTTCCCTTGCTTTACGTTTTCATTTTACAGTAGTCTTAAATATTCCAATAACCAGCATTCACAAAAGAATACTATTTATGTCAACCAACATATACGTTGTAGTCTATGGGCGAAGCCACATTTGTTGAAAATTGTGATCAAATTTGCAAAAATATGTGGAATTTTTCACCTCTGTCAAGTAAATTAGCGCAAAATGACCCATCAACCATGGGTTCAAAGCTTCATTGATGTCTTCCGATATAAATAAGACCATTGAAACCATGCCTGATGACAGATACATCATTGACACGTGACCTGAAAGCTGGTAAACCGGCTCATCGGATATACGGTACATGTCCACGTGAGCCGGGGACGGGTTCAAAGGGTTAAACCCGACTCAACTACTTCAAGAGAAATGGAATATTACACCATATGAGACGTAGAGGCAGGCCTATCTACACTTTATCAGTAATTGCTGATTCCCAATCCTTTTTTTTACAACAATCGGCCCGATCCGATGCGATACAGATTCTGATTTTATCACAAATTTATCATAGTACCTGAGAACAACCTTCGATCTTAGTGAACGCATATAAAACTATTCAGCTGTATAAAAGTCAGTCATAGCGCCAGCTACAGTCAAGTTTAGACATGTTATTAAAAGTTTGATGACTTAATGCATGGCGATCCTTGACATGTTTGTGTGTTATACAGCTTTATATACATCGGATTTCTACCACCTATATAATATAATCTTTAAGAAGCTTGATGTGGTCAGGACATAAGTGATGACTGAAATGTAATAACAATAGTAGGTAAGGTAGGTAACATAAAATTAAAAAGAGGCAGAGTGATTCATGGAGACCTCAAAGCTATATACTTGTTTGAGCTGTTGTACGTGGTATGGATTGGTGGTTGAATCAGCAGAGTTCTGCGATTTTGCTGATCCCAATCCGCCACTGATCTTGTCATAGTTGTCTGATTTCAGCAGGTCGGACCTTTCTATGACAGTGCCAACCTTCAACCCCCTCTTTCTAAGACATATATGTGATAATTCAACACTTCAAACATTTTTGGGGACACAAATGGCATAAAGAGCTCATTCAAGTCACCTGCGCTGAAGTTGGCAGATAATAACGAAAGCAATAATCAAGTTTTACCTTAGGAACACCTTGTACATAAGCTCTCACTTGAGTTGATCTCCAGAAGTCTGCATCTTGGAAGAGCCAGCCTTGCATTAACCATACGCCGTCCTTGTCGGCAGCACTGATGGCTTTATAAACAGCGCCACTGGAGTCGGCTAAATACCTAGGATCGCTAGAATATAGGAGAGAAAATACAAGATCACGTCAGAAATCTGCATCTTGGAACAGCCAGTCTTCCATCAACCATCTTTGTCTGCTGTATTGGCTTTATAAACACAACCACTGGAGGCAGTTAGATATGCAGGATCACTATAATATCATACCTGCCAACCTGTTAATGTATAAAAGTAGACTTTGCAACCCAAAAAGTAGATTATTTCACTAAAAAGTAGATTTTACACACAGAAGTACCAGAAGTTATGTAATTTCACAGATCCAGAAATCTGATTTAGTAAGATTTTCTGCTGTCATAAGCCTAAAAAATCTTACTAAATAAGATTAAATCTTACTAGTTGGCAGGTATGTAATATCTGGGACTATAAATACTAAAGGGATAAGAAGTAGAGGCCAATTATCGGATATGTAGAAAAGCAAGTCTACTACGGCATTGTTTACCATTGATTGTTGATCATTCCTGGTAATTATCGGACCAGGCAGCGATACAACGAATCTGTGTGATATATATCCATATGTCTGTATGACTTCACTGTGAGCAACATATGGCAGCTATCAATAAAAGTTCTGATAATTTCCCGAGTTTGTGTATTTTTGTCGGTTTTTGTGCTCCAAATCATCATTTAACAAAACAACTCCACAATTGCAAGCTGTTCTGTTCCAAAATTCAAAAATCTTACTAAGTCATAAGAACATTAATTTTTGTAAAATATGAGCCAATTGGTCAAAATTCTAACACTTTTTTATCAAAGTTTACAGAAATATTATATCTACACCAAAATTTTTTTATTGTAAATGAGTAAAAGCAGAATGTAAATTGAGATATTCGGTGCATGCATTTCCTATTCAAGAATGCACTGAGTACATTTTCATGTACATCTTTCACACCATAAAGGTGGAAATACGGGACAAAAATGGGTTTGTATACAGGTATTCTTTGATTCATAAATGAATGACATTATGACATAAACTATTATACTGAACTCCGTTCACATCTTTTGAAGATTCACATACACATGTTATTGCCAAGAATTAAACAAGCGCTAAATGAGATTGAATATCGATTAATTCTTGATGACTAGATAGGGGAAATACCCAATTAGCATCATAATACCGTAGAGGACGATGCTCGCTCTGGACGATTGGTTAACAAAAGACTCATGTCTTGCTAAAACTAACAACTAAATGAGATTGAATATCGATTAATTCTTGATGACTAGATACGGGAAATACCCAATTAGCATCATAATACCGTAGAGGACGATGCTCGCTCTGGACGATTAGTTAACAAAAGACTCATGTCTTGCTTCTTATCCCTTTAGTATTTTTAGTCCCAGGTAATATGGTGAAGAAAGAACAGGATCAAAATAAAAAAAATTTAGAATAAATCTGAAATGGTTCGATCTAAATGGAAAAAATCCAATTTGCATGATTATTACAAATTTTATACTGATAATTGATGCAAACTAGGAAAATAATCATGCATCATTTTGAACATTATCAATTTTGCGCTTATTATTTTTTCAATGTGCAACGGTAAAGTCCATACCATTTTTGTGGTATATTCACTCTAGATGAATTGAATGTGAAAATAAATGAAGCGTGAAAATACCACTTATACACTATACAGTATTTCATCATCAGTCGACTGCGCAGCAACTCACAAGCAACTTGGAGATTAAGATCAATACATTTGAAACATCATGTTACAGAATCATGTTCAACATTAAGCGCATGGTTTGGGAGTTATTTGAAAGATAGAAAGCAATATGTCTATTATAATGACTGTAGATCCAATTTAAGAAACATCGTTTGTGGGGTACCACAAGGATCAATACTTGGCCCCTTCTTTTCATACTTTATGTCAATGATATTATTAATTCATCTGATGTACTACAATTTATACTGTTTGCAGATGACACCACCCATAAAGATATAACGAGTCAAATTGCCATGGTAAACAAAGAATTAGATGAAGTAAACAATTGGTTTAAGGCAAACAAATTATCAGTCAATGCAAGCAAAACAAATTTTATGATACTTGGTACACCTCATATGACAACATGTAAATCTCTAGAAGGAATCATTGTTACTCTTAATAATATACAACTTGAAAGAGTAAAATTTACAAAATTTTTGGGTGTACTTATTGATGAATGCTTAACTTGGAAAAACCATATTGATTGCATATCAAAAACAATCTCAAGAAATATTGGCGTAATGAATAAATTAAAATATGTTCTCCCAGAACGCATACTTCACACGCTTTATTGCACTTTGGTTTTGCCCTATTTAAATTATGGAATTCTAAATACATGCAAATCATACATGGACAAATTGGTGAAGCTTCAAAAATGGGCAATCAGAACCATATCTGGTGCTCATTATAGGAGTCATGCTAATCCTTTGTTTGTCAAGCAAAACTTACTGACTGTTAATGATATATATTCGATGGAGCTTGCTGTATTTATGTATAAGTTTTCCAACAATGAACTACCTGTTTCTTTTACATATACTAAAATTGCGGAGGGAGATAGAGCATAGTAGGTTGTATGCTTTCTACACTAAAGCAGAAAGCCAGGCTGTCATAGAACATCACACCTGTCCTACATCCAAAAGCTTTTGGGGATACAAACAATAAGTTGCAACCAGGGCTGGACATTAGCACCCGACAGTCAGTGGCTGGTAATTTTGGTGTTCGGCGGGTAAAAATTAAAAATTAGCTGCCCGACATGGCGGATAAAATTTTGTGAATATAGTGAAACTATTTTGATTAAGTAATCAACATCTAGTTATCGCCTCTAATTTAGATAGTTTCAGTAGGAGTGTGCCACTAGGGAAATTGAATTTGCCAACCATAAAAATACAAATTTTCAAGAAAAGGGATCCTAACCATCTACCAAATTTCTCAAAATTTTAGGTAAAATTTATACAAAAATAGTAACTTCTTTTGCAAATACCACACCAATTTCCCAAGGTTTTTTTATAAAGAAAATGTGTCAAAATTTGCAATGAGGTTAGTGATGCTTTTTTAAAATTCAGGCAGGTAAATTTCTTGTTGGGAGGGGGGTAACTTTGGAAAGTTACCTGCTCGACTGGCTAGTACGAAAAACAAAACCCCAATGTATATAACCAAAGACTGTCTCTAACTTGGCCTAAAACATATGTGACTGAAGGAAACTTGCGAATGCCTGCTGTGCAGTTGACAGTATATAAACTTGGAAAAAACTAAATCTACTCTTGTACAAGACCACCGATTACCCTTTATAACTTCCCTACATAAAATGTCATGCAAACTTATACAAAACACATACCTACTGGCTGGTTTCATCTCATTGAAAAGGTCCCCATTGTATACATGCTCCGTTCCATTGTATTCTTCTATCATCTGAAATCAAATACATTCAGTTAGTCATTTAAGCTGGTTTCAAAGAGTCATTTCAGAGTTTGTTTTGCTGATTATTCAACCGACAGACATGACATCAAAAATTGTAAAACTTTGATGCACCTGAAAAATTTTGCGGCAAGCATGTCCACACAGTTTATCAATTACCATGTTGTATGGTTGCAATGACATTTTATTATGTATTCTATAGGATTGAATTCCTTTTTTTGCGACGAACCATTGCAGCAATAAGCAAATATGGTGTGATACATATACATACATACACTGGCATTTGTAAAGCGCCTTTTAACCAAACGGATACAAAGCACTGAGAAAGAGAGAAGAAAAAAGGAAGGAAGTGGACACAACCGACTAATTGGGGAAAAGGTGACTTTTGATGGACTTCTTACAGGAGACAATTAAAGTGGTGGAGCCTCTGGTATTGATGCATTGCGGCAGCTAAAAACTGCAAACAGGTGTTCATCTGCCGCAGCTATACTTTGATTAATACTAAATAGGCAGGAATTATGATTCGCAAGTAAACATAATCCCACTTACAGGCGCGCCGCATATATTGATGCATGAGTCAAACGTGCAACGCACGCTGCGTCTCCTGCAGTTGTGCTGTGTCCAGCTACACACATGCTTATCTGTATCAATTCACAATGTGAAGAGGCACGCCTATTTGGTGTTGATAAAGGTATAAATGATACAAAGCTACAGCAACTTTGAAACACACTTTTCCTCCTGCTTGAAAACTTCTAAATTTTTTCTAAATAAAGCTCTGGGAGGCCTTTTCTCATGTCATGTCATGTGGGGGCATTATGATGAGATGAAACTTTACTCATATTATTCAAGGTTGAAGCTAACAGTAAAATATTTCGAGTCCCCATCCTTATCCCTCCTTTAAAATTGTTGATATGACTGTTTATGCCTTCTACATTTTTATGAATAGTATTTGATGAAGTTCAAATTACTTTTTCTTTATCATATAGGAAAAAAACATGAGAAGTCAAAAACCATCTACATCAATTTCAATGAAAACTTCTATAAAGAAGATCAGTTGAAAATTTATTAGAAAATGTAAAAAAAAACAAAAACAGAGGCCAGGGCCCCATTGTTCACTATAACGCCACCCCCTGTATTTTTGTTAGCATTGTCCAAACAATTGAAGGGGTGGGTGCAATATAATGCTAACCCTCATTTTGCACAAGTTTTGAATAATTTTTTGATTACAAATATAAACGAGAGCATCCACGATGCATTGACTTCCTGGAATAAATTGGATTGGCTTAATTCTGTTTGGTCTAGTGGGTCATTCCTTGTCAATTCACCTAATGCATTACACCTCACCTCCTTCAAATTAGCTCAAATTTGGTTTGCAGGGTGATTTTAACTTGAAAAGCCAAAATTTTCAAAAATGAGCGCAATCGGACATACGATTTTCACGTTATGACTCGTCCATGGTCCAATTTTGCTGATTTTTGCAAAAGTGAACGCACTCACAAATACGATCACGACCATGTCTCTGTAACTACTGAACCAAATATGTTGAATTTGGTGCCTTTAGAAAGCTAATGGCACAAGCAATCCGAATTTGTCATAATTTTTCATGTAGGAGGAGGTTAAAGCATAACAACCTTGAAATGTTTAGTTTGACCTTGAATTTGACCTTGTGGGACAAGAAAATCCGAGAATTTTTTCATTGGAAAATATTCCCTGGGATGTTCTGTACAACATATCTAAAAACTGCAGATATAATATTTTTTGTTTAATTTCTAGCTCTTCTCAAAACTAGCTATGTGTAAAATGCCTAGGCTATTATAAATACCTACAACATAGACAAAAATTTTATGCAAAATGTACAGGAATAGATAAAATGTAGTAAAATTAATGCCTACATTGTAGGTATGGGCATTTTGCACATAGCTAGTTAGGGACTTAGAGTTAAGAGTTGAGTAATGGTCAAATGGATGGTCTCAGGTCAATTTTTTGAATTTTTGAGATTTGACTAATTGATATAATGTATATTGATGTTAATTTTACCGATTTTAGCAAGGAATACTTCTGTAGCTCAGTCGGTTAGCGCGCCAGTCATGATATCTGGAGGTTGTGGGTTCGAGTCCTGCCAAAGACAGTTGTGCTAAAAAGTTTTTATTCGCAGTAAAAAAAAAAGAAAAATAATTTAATGAAAAATAAATCTGATTAAATGCCGCCCTCTTTCCTACCTAGGACGCAAGAATTTAAACACAAATTGGAGCCACGATTTCTGCGAAGTGTCATCTCCTATATTCATCCTCCTTGATTTTATTAGCTTTCAGGGGAGGGGGTATATTCATAATATTGAAGAATGGAATGGAATACCACACAATGTAATTGGTTGCAGTTTATAGGTCAGTTTGTTGAGTTATTACTCATAACATGCCCAGTATATGTTCCAAGTCAAAAAAGTCCCACTTCATTTGAGTAGGTAATAATAGCAGAGTTATGTTTCACTTAGTAAGGGTGGAGTCGGTGGTGGGCAGTCATATGTGGGTTAGCTCATAGACTTACATACAAAATATGTTTGTATGAAGCCTGACATCTCAAAAATTTGCACACAGGTAAAGATAAACTGGTATCGTTCCGCTGATCGCTCCTCCCATGGACCCAGCAACGAGCCCAGGCAATGCGCTTATACAAGACAACCCCTCCCCCGGTTTCAAAGCCCATGTAAATAAAGGTATCAAATTCTTCAGGAGACAAAAATGGACAAAACCTGGACCATGAATAGCAATTAGACCCCTGAGTGTTCTAAGGAGACTTATCATACCATTAAGAGAATTTATGGCCATATTTGGAAAAGCCGCTGCGGTGATATATTTCGTATCATACCCTAAGCGCGTCAGACGCACTTTTATCATACCACTAAGAGAATTAACCATGTCTAATGACCATATTTGGAAAAGCCGATTCAGCGTCGATATGTTATTGGAAATACTAGTGCCCTCAGTGTCATATCCAGGCTCAGCTGCGCTTCGCCCGGATATGACACTTCGAGCACGAGTATTTCCCATAACATACCTCCGCTTCACCCAATAACTAATATTGGGGGTGAGGGTGGTCAAAAGGTCAACTTTAAACCCCGGACAAGAATTATACAAATTGACAAATCTTGGTGAATAATTGTAGAAGAAAAGTAAAAGAAAAATATAAATGATTTTAAATCCCTCCCACGTCTAAGAATGATTGTATTATATCACCTTAATAGTCTAAAGATTACATGGGAGATTAGTAATTACATAATTGTCTCGCATCGTCTTGAATTTGGTAGTCCTTTTCAAGCCTTGCCTAATGATAGCAACAGCAATGATATTCAAGGGCCTTAAAAACAGTCTAGCATAACGAAGGTCGTTGATTGAATTTCATTATTGATCTTACACCTGGGCTTATCCAGGATGTGTCAATCAACACAATGTATATTGTGAAAATCCCACTTTGATATGGACAATTTCTATCGTCCTGGATGAGTATAGAGGGCGTATGAATTGGAGCCACTAATGACGTCATCAGGAAAAAATCGTTAACCAGCGACCATTGAGAAATAGTAATCAAATGAGCTGTGAAATATATGGGATAAAGTGTCAGGGGCCTGATAAAATTTAACACTATAATACTGAATAAAGGGTCTTGCCCTGGAGGGGGGGGGTACTTAGTACAAAAGTGACTACGGGGATGTGCCGCAAACTTGGGTAGCAAAATCAGGCTCTGGTTCTTTTCTTTGCAAAATGTGGTACTTTTAATGGGTATTTTTTCCAAAATTTTCGGCAAAATGGTGCAAATTTGGATTTTTAAAATAAATTTCAAACAAATATAACTCAGAAATTTGCTCCAAATTAGTGTAAATTTTCGGAGAAAATTTCAATTTTTGGATAAATTTGACTCATAATTTGGGGAATTTGGTACATGGATGGGTCCCTTTTTCTTGAAAATTAGTATATACATGGGCGGTACTTCAAATTTCCCAGCGGCACACCCCAACCAAAACCAAACTTGAGTACCCCTCCTCTCCGGGGGTCTTGCACCTCCTCCAGATGTAGCACATGTAGCACAAGAAAGGAAAATTGCAACATGAGCAACCAACTGATCTATATTATATAAAACATTTCTTGTGCCATGACTTCATTTTTGTTTGTATAGATTCCCACAACCCTGATAATCAATATCCATGGAGAATCACAACATACAGATCCTTGAGTAGAGTTTTATGCATCAAGGTGACACTGTTTATAATTACATAATATAGCAATGCATTCAATAAGATGTAATGCATCATTGGCTCTGACCAAAACAAGGCCACAATGTTTATTCAATGGTTGTACATGTATGGTGTGTCAAAAGTATTTTCTACCCCCTGCTATATATCACAGTAGCTCACAATGTGTACATGTGG